>VXAB01004701.1:1097173-1196998 GCA_013399175.1 Odontophorus gujanensis | reverse complement strand
CCCCCTTCCTCCCCGCTCCTCCCTCCTTCCCTCCGCCCGCTCCTCCGGGCACGGCCCCGCCGCTGCGGGCTGCCGGTGCGCGGGGCGCCGGGGCTGGGTTCGCGGCCCCTTTAAAACTCCCGGGGGGAGCGCAGCGCGGGTGGCGCTGTCCCCTCCACCCCGCTCCGCTAAGCCGCCGGGCGGGGGCGGCCCCGCGCTGCGCCGCGGCCTTAACGGCAGCCACAGGTGCGTCCCGCCGGGTCGGGCCGGGCTCAGGCTTCGCCGCCTTGACTGGCCGCGTGCGGCGGAGCCCTGCTCGGGCCGGCGGGGAAGCGTGCTGCTGGGAGCTCGTTGGCGCGCGTTTGGCCGGCGGTGGAGCTTTAGGTTTTGATCCTTTTTTAATTTTTAGGTCGTTCTGTCGTTTCGGTTTAAGGCCGCGCTCGCGAGGCACCTGTCTGAGCTGCGGGTGTTGCATCCGATGCACCGTGCGGAGGGAAAGCGAGCGGGGCCAGGCCTGCCAGCATGGTGCCGTGACAGCAAGTGAGCGGAGCGAGGGCAGCGTGGCTGCGGGCACTGCTTCGTGTTGGACTGCTCTGTACTCAGACAGGGGGCTGCAACCAGCCGAGGCTGCTGCTGTTCTTACGGGGTCTGAGTTGGCTGGGATTGGAAAAGTTGTGTGTGTGTGAGTGCTGTCTGCACTGGAACTAACAGAAGGCTGGATAGCTACAGCTGCAGTCTGCTTGAAGCAAGTGGCTCGTGGATATTAGCTTATTTATTCAGCAGTGCCTGATTTTGCTTTGTGGCCAGCTTTTTCTCTTTTGTTGCACTTGGATAATTCTGTGTCAGCATTCCTGTGAGATTTTCCTCTGTGCTTTCTCTGAAACGGTGTTATTGCTTATTATTGGTAACTTTGGCCTTAAAGAGCCTGGTTTGCACTGCAGTTCTGGAATTCAGCAGTAACGTAACTCGTTAATTTAGAAGTATTCTGTCTGATTCAGAGCCCATTGAAATCGGTGGGAAGGCTTTTATGCTGTTCATTGCCACCTAACTTTACATCTTCAGTGCCGGTTTACACCTGAGAGACACCAGCTGTCTTTGGGGAGCCAACCATGAGTCAACTGTTGCATTTTTTTTTTGACACGAGTTAAAATGGGAATCTAAAAATTTACTTCCAGCCAATCTTCTGTAGTATTTTTTTTAACTTACAGCCAGTACAGCAGAAATTGTGTACTTTTTAAGTTGTATCATTGTTCTTCTGAATGTTGAGTTTTTTTTTCTCTCCAGTTTCTTGAGGTACTTTTTCAGTATTTATTTCCTAATCTTTCTAAGTTTTTGAAAGGAGAGTTCAGAGTGCTATGAACTCGAGAGCACTCTGGGTTATGTTGCTGCTGCTGATGGGATCAGTCTCTGTGTTTTTGTTTTTTCTTTGCTGTGTCCCCAGATAAAGGCAGAATTTTGGCTAGTAGGGCCACGTTTCACACTGTAAATGAGCATAGCACTGATGATTTCAGTGTTAATACAATGACAGAGATGTCTGTTAATCCGAGCAGTAGAAAGAACATGATCTAGATGGAAATAGAGGATTTCTCTATGTGTTTTTTTTTGTTTCGTTTTTTTTTTTTTTTAGGTAGAGTTTAGCTGAAATCTGGTATGGAGGAGTAGATTTCTTATTGTTCCTTAATAGACATTAGTCAGGTTCAAACTTACTATTGTTAGTGAGCCTTCAAATTTTGTAGTGCTTTTGTTTTTATGATAGTAGTCTTCTAAAGAGCCACTTCCTTACGCCTTTCTCCAGTGGTGCATATCCACTCCTGCAGGATGGTTTCTGGTATTGCTGAAGCTTCTGGGAGCTGGCAGTGCATGTCCTAGTGCTGGGCACTGTTTCCATGGTGGTACAACTGTGTAGTAATGTTTATTATCAATACTGCAAATCCATTTTGCAGTGCCCATTTGAAGTGGTACAGCTGCTACTTCAAACACTTTAACATCTTCTTTTAAATGTTTGTGAGTGTTGTGGAAATGCTAAGTCGCAGCTTGAAGCAGTGATGGAGCACCTGGTGGGAAGGCAGGGCCAACCCAGGGGAGCTCAGCCATGTGCAGTGCACCTGAGCAACTGGATGGGGGTGGAGACAGGATCCAGGCCTCATTTAAGGGTTGGCAGTGAAGGCAGGGAATGTTTCATCTGGAGACCCGTGCTTACTTGAGGACCTTACAGGTCTTCTGAAGATAAGCTGTTTCTTATATCTGTTCCTATTGCTATTGTGTGTAACCAGATTCTTACTTGGTGTAGCCTAAGACCTTGCTGCCCTGCCATCTTGTTATGCTTTCTGTTGTGTTATAGTGGGAAGTGCAGAAGCAGCAGTAACTTCTTGCTTGATTAATAAATACTGTTTTTTCTGATAGTGTCCTGTCTTCCCATCCAAGGATGTCTTCCTCACTAGAATTTGTCGATCCCTCATTCAGACCTCACTGGTTTATCTCTCTGTGTTGGGAACACAAACCAGGAAGTGGTTCTAGGAGATGCCCTTGCACAGGGGTGCAGCAGCAGGTGAGGAGTGGCTCTGCTTTTTTTGGTGTCCCTGGCATAGGGACCTGCTGGTGGATGTGCTCATGATAGGTGAGTGGTCAACCCTTAAGATGTCTTGTTGAGATCAGGTCTGGGTTTCCTAGAGGCAAAGGAAAACTGTTTTGTAGGGTGTGTGTATACTGTATATGTGAAAAGGAGGAAGAAATTGAATAGAGTAGTAGTTCTTCTGGTATTGTGATGTTAGTTAAGAACGTGGAAGTGTTTTGTTTTTGCACCTAGTGAACAAACCTTTGTCAACAGCATCTGGGTAACTGCAACTGACACCAGCAAAACAAACCCCCAAACAAAACAACCCCAAATCCTTTTGCTAGTAGAATGTCTGTTATCGAAGGAAGTAGTTTAACTGCATGTAGGAAAATGTTCTTGTTAGGAGTCTCATTTCCATCAGTTGTAGCATCACTTAACTGATGCAGCTCCTGGAGTGCAGGTTGCCCCTCCTTGTTCTGCCTTTGCCTTCATCCCAGATCAGCCAGGTATAGCCACCCTGCCTGTTTTCAACTGAAAGATCTGAAATGTGACTGTGTTCTTGGCTGGAGAGACATTTGTAGTGGAGCAGGGTACTAGTTACATTCAGAGGTGTACTTGCGTATTTGTTTTCCTAGGGGGAAAAAAATGAAAACTGCAACTGTACAGTGTATTTTTGAGGTGCATACAGCTGAGGTGTTCTGTAGGAAATGATGCATCTGAGTGAATAGCATTGGTAATATATTCATAGTACCGTCCAGTGCTGTCTAAATGGTGTCTTAAGACTCATGAGATACTTCAGACTGAACAGTTTTGAAGAAATTGTGTTGGCCAGCCTCATGACTCAAGCTTAGGAGGATGTCAGAAAGTATTTGGGGGATGACAGCACAGTTTGGTATTGCTGTTTCACCAGTCTGGAAAATGTATTTTTTTGCGTGGCTGGAGCTTGAAGACTTGACATAAATAGCAATAATAAGGAGCACTGCAGATACTAGATGTAAACGTAATGCCTTCAACAACTCAAAGTAGACTTAAGGGAAAAAAGTGTCCTGTTTCTTATTTTTGCTTAAGAATCTGAAATGGGTTGGTCACCATGCTGTGTGTGAGGAGAGGGGGCTGATTGGTCTGCTTTGCAGGTGGGACTAGGTCGCAGAATTGTAGGAATTGGAAGGGACCTCTAGAGATCATCCAGTCCAGTCCCCCTGCCAAAGTAGCTCCCTAGCCCAGGTTGCACAGGTAGGCGTCCAGGTGGGTCTTGAATGTCTCCAGAGAAGGAGACTCCATCACCTCTCTGTGCAGCCTGTGCCAGGGCTCCGTCACTGCACTGTGAAGAAGTTCCCATGCATAGAGCTCCTCCCCAGCAGGTCATCCCCCAACCTGTACTGGTGCATGCAGTTTTTCCTCCCTAGGTGCAAGACTCCACATTTTACTCTTGTTAAACCTCATCTGGTTGTTTCTGCCCTGTTGTGCCAGCCTGTCCAGGTCTTGCTGTATGACAGCAAAGCCTTCTGACATGTCATCCATTCTTCCCAGCTTTGTATCATCAGCAAACTTGCAGAGGTCTATTCAATTATTGTTCTGTCACACACTTTAGAGAATCCAAACTTGGAATCACGTCGTTTTCTGAGTTCCTGAGATTCAGCCTCCTGGGTTTTAGATATAGTACTGAATACATGTGATGTTAAGAAAATTGTCATGCAGGTCAGAGGAAATGGGTTACCTTGTATTGTGCATAGCTACAGCGCAGTAATTTTGTAAGGCTAAGAAAGATCTTTGCCTTCCTTCTCATCATAAAGAATTATGATCTCTTAATTTTCTTTTTTTCCCTCAGCTCAGCTTATGTACTTCCCAATACACTTTCTTTTCCCCTTAGATAGCTAAGACAGAATGAAGCTCTCTTTCTCCCCACCCACCACCTTAAGGCAAATGTTTTGGACAGTAGCTTTGGTTTTTATGACCCTGCATATCATTTATTGCATCAAAGTACCTCAAGTTCTGTGCATCTTTTGGTAGTTGTCAGGCCATCATCAAGCAGCCTGCAGGTGAGGATGCCGAGACACAAGACAGAGGCTTAATGCCATCCAGGGAAGAAAGGCTGTAGCTCACAGGTCAGTAGTTTCCAACCTGCAGTCTTTCCCTGTCTGGAGAGTCTAGGAAAGGTGATTGGTTAAAGCAGAGGTATGCTGCTTGCTTTTACTATCTCTAAATCAGTGTACATTTGAAGCGTCCAGGATTGGTGAAGGTTTTCCACAAGGTTATTTCTCTTCCATCTCTTCATCCTCTTTCATTGCTCTCTGGTATCATGTGCTTTAGAAGGCAACTTTGTTACTAGGCTATGAGTAAGGCACATTTAGGTGGACAGGTGGTATCTGACTCCTTTTTCTGCTATTGTGCTGAACTTTGTCCTGTTCCTAGAATAGGTTCGAATGAGGAAAGGAGGGAGAGAATCTTTCTTTGCATGTTTTGGTGTCTTTGTTTCAGGAAGATATTTGAAGCTAGCAAGAATGTCATCCTTCCCTTATAAGCTCTTGTGCACCATCTGCACTAACTGTAAGTTATCTTTGCAGGGAAATTAGGGAGGTGTCGTTTGCAGGCAGTTTTTTTCATATGCAATTAGTGTGCTGACAGAACAATTGACTGCGGCCCTGTTGAGAGGTTCCCTGCAAAAACTGTGCAGGAAGTCAGGAGTTCTGACTATTAGCTTTCTTTGCTCTTGTAGCAGTGGCTCACCTGGCAACTCTTTCTAGTAGATCCACCAAAGAAGTTCATTTTCCACAAGTTGTCCTTCGTGTCACGTGACAGAAACTGCCCCGCTGGGGGTGCAGCACGCTCTATAAAGGGCAGTATAATTTGAATTACATTTATTTCATTAAATGATGCAATTCTAAGAATTATAGATATACTAGACTTGCTGTCTGTTTTTTCTCAGATATTCCGTATTTACTGCTGTTGCACTCTTCCTTAGTTGACCCTCGTGGATTAGAACAGTCTCGTTTTGGAGTTTAAATGAACTGAGCAAATTGTACTGAAGAGGGCTCTCTGCAGTTGAACTTTGAAGGTGTGTAGGGGACGAGACAAATAAGGTGGACATGTTTTCAGAGTCAAGGCAGTTTTTATTTTTGTGTATTTATTTTTTTGCTTCTAGATCTGGATTCTAGTCTTGTCCCTGCCATAGAACTCCCTGCTAATCAGGTCATGCAGTGAACTTGCACAGGACCCCTATCAGCTGCCCACTTTGAAGGAGGACTGAATATTCTGCCCCATGCAGGGGTTGCTGTGCTACTGTATTTTGCTGCAAAGGCTCAAGCTGGTACACTTGAATTCCTGACTTGGTCTGGGGGGCCTCTTTGTATCACACAGTGAGATGCAGCTGCCAATGGATACATAGTTGAAGCAGACTGATACCAAATTTTAATATGCAGTTACAGCTTAACTGCAGAAGTAACACTGAATAGTCACTCAACGCAGCAAAGGGAGTTGGAATCATGGAGAAGACTGTGTGATTTCACAACTTTCATCATTCGTGCAGACAGAAAAGTTGCAAAACTAACCATGCTTCTGTTCGGTGTGTTTGACTTGCTAACTCCTAAGTGCCATCTTAAGATAGAACACCTGAGATAATCAAATCTAGATGCTTGATACATTTAAAGAGCATCTTGAGAGTCCTCAAATGACTTTTAAAATCACTTTTGTAGATAGATGCCTTTTGGCCTGCGAAGTTACATTTTAGGAACTAAAGTTGAAAACTATTCAGTGTGTGAGATGAATGGGAACACAGTGCCTCAGGTGTTACAGTTGGAGGAGGGGGAAGCATATTTTGTGTATTATAAAAAGTTAAAAATGTTTGCTAGAATAATGGCAATTAAAATGTAACTTAATTCTTCTACAGTAGTTATGCAGGAAAAACCAAGCACTACTTAATGGATCTGATGTACCACTTCTCTAAACACATATTAAGATCAGTGCTGTTTTGCAGTTAATAGTAAGCTTGTCACCAAGCTGTTCTGCTGACTGAATCACTGCTGTGAATGGGGCTGACAGCTCAGGCCTTCCCAGCAGCTCACAGAACTGGCAGTTGAGCTCTTTCCAGGACCAAGATCTCCAGGTATTACATGTTTTGATTCTCTAAGGAGGAAAGCCTACTGTGAAAAGAGGAGTTAGTGCTTCCTACAATGGACGGATTTGTAGTCAGATGTTTTTCCTAGCTCTGCCCAATTCTGTTCTCATTAGAACCAGTAGTGGTGTTGTAAGAAGCTTACTTCCTGGAAACTAGTGTTCAGGACAGTATCACTTCTATCCAAGAAGGAGCTGGGGAAGACTAGGAAATCATCAGAAGTAGCTAAATAATCGGCATCTTTTTAACTGTCAAGGGGACAAGGCACAAGAGTCTGTCAGCAAATTAACGAGGTCAGCCCAGAAGGGATCCGTCCTTCTGTCTCTGTTCAGTAAGAGGGAAAATGTTCTCTCTCTGCATCCAGCCTAATGACTAGTAGAATTCCCCTATGACCGCACTGTTTGTTCCTCAGTGTTATACTAGCACATCCATAGGTTAAGATTTCTTCAATATGACTGTCAGAGCAGCTAGAATAATGTTCATAATTACTTTATTTAAGTAGAATATGTACATATTTATCAAGAGGGACAATTCCACTATTTTCCAGAAGCATGAAAAGCAGGAATTCTCTTGGTCGTATGGTCATTATGGTTTGTCAGCTTTTCTTCCAGAGTTTATTCTGATGTCAGAACACTACTCTTGCAAGTTCAAACATAACCTGTGAAACAGAAAACACATCATTAAATCAAACAGCAATTCATATCAATCTTTAAAACAAACAGACTGTAAGCCAGAAAGTAACTATAGCTGCAACTCAAAATTTAATTGCAAAGAACTGAAGACTAATCCCCTTGTACATTACATGAATAAGCTAATCTTGATTCTCAAACTGAGGTATATAAATTACACTTATTACATTATTCAGTGTGATAGTGGGGGAAAAGCCCACCACAACCAACCTCTATTGTGATGAGTATTACTATCATCCACTCGAGGCGCAGGGCGTGCTTTTCATTCAGGTGGTTTCGCATTAGGTCTGTCAACTCCATGCAGTGCTGAAGCTTTTCATTCATTACCTGGAATGGATTTCAAACACAGCACAAAGTTGGATTCTACACATTGTATGGATGGCTAATGAAACACAGTGCATAAAGGGGCTCACTGCAGAAAGCTGTTAGCATTTCTGTGTAAGTGCAGAATAGTAAGGTAGCATGCACAAGCAATGGGAGTTCTGATACAGCTAACTCTTATTTCAACAGGGTCACAGAAAAATTAATACAAATTTAGATATGCATCTGCAGATATTAAATAGCTTCTGGGTGACAGCTAGTTGCAAAACAATGCAAGCAAATAAGATGCAGCTTACAGGAATGCCTCAAAAATAACTAAATAAGTATGTAAGGTTGCTGTACCACTGGAAGACGTATGTCTCATGCTGCTTATTCTGATAAAGCAGTAAGCATTAAGTTGCCCTACAATGAACTGACCTGGATGATTATGTCATCAGTAAGAGGACTGCTTCACATCTCTTTTTTTTTTTTTTAACTTGTTTTCTTGCACACATTTCAGAAAAAGTTAAACCTCCTCTTCTTACAACTATTTAAAGCCTAAGTTAGTGGCTCAGGAAGTACACAATCCATTTAAGTCTAGATGGTTGAGGCAGACTCGTTAACCTAAACTGGTAAAAGACGTGAGTGGGTTATGAACACAGAAAGGGGGATGGTGTATAGGACCCTACTGGTCTTTATTAGACTTTTATAAAATAAAAAGACATTTGTGGAGCAGTCTGTAGCCTGGCTGAGCCAATGACAGCTGACTGCAATGTGGAAAACTGTACAGCAGTAAGACACCTACCTTAACTCTGCGATTAATATTGAGGAACTGGCATGTTTTGTCATAAAGCTCTTCCAGTTTTTCTCTGTCCCAGTAGAAGTCAGGTGTTATTAGCAGGTCTGAACTCAGATTTATGCGGTGTCTAAAAAGAATGGTTACTGCACTAGTTCAGAGTTCCTTTTGGTGCACATAGGAGCAAATATTTACATGGTAATTAACAAGAGAAACTTGGTAAAAAATATGAAGAATCTCATTCATAATAAAAATACACATGTAGTCACTGTGTAAAGTGGTAACATCTGAAACTTTTCCAAGAATACTGTAATATGCACACCTTATGCATTAACTGCTTTTGCCTTATGGCAACGTTACCTTCTTAACTCGTCACCTTTAACTTCTCCAATCTGTACAGAAGTCCTTTGCTATACTAGTAGCTCACTGAAGCAGATTAAGTATGTATGAACTAAAGTTACAGGGTAGGTCCTTAAACCGTTGTTTCTATTTGAGATCTCGTATGTGTAACTGACAGTGCATGCTGGGGATGGGAGCACAGCTCAGAACCAGGCTACTGTCTCAGTATTATAAAGGCTAGGAGCTGGAGTCCCTCAACTACTGCTCAGGTAAATCTTTGAACTGTTGATCACTGAAAGGTCCTCCATGTATGGGTATAAAACTTTGTATGCTATTATTGTAGCAAGAAATGTTACCTTAATGCAAAGAGTTCTCCGATTTTCTGCATGACATCTGCATGAGAGAGTTTTACCTTCCTTCTTGATTTTAGTATCTGCAAAGTAACAAGTTTTACCTGCCTGTTCAAACAGCATATACTAGTGGTTAAGTAGTCTGAAGTTGTGCATGAGTATATATGAAGTATATACAAGTTAAAGTCTAAGCACATATCAGACTTATTAACACTTAAGTTTTGCTTCCATAGTGCCTTGCTTATCTAGTCTGATAAGAGAATCATTGTTCAACTACTCTTCCAGGTTAGAATTCTGAAATGCTTTCTGTGTGTCGTTTGTTCTCTCTCAATACTACTGCTACTTTTATGGTCTGGCAATGTTCTTTTTACCTTGCTGCTGTTCAACTTTTCTACAGATTTCTTCTTTACTTACAAAAATGTATTACTATTTACTCATTTCATTAAAGATAAATATTTCCTTTAAACCCTATGAATCTTGTTTTTGATGTGACATGAACAGACTTCCTATTTTAATTAAGTCCCATGAGAAAGTGTAGTTTAAGTAACACTCATGAACTCTTAAATTATACTGAAGTTACAGTACACTGAGGCCAAGCTGCCACACTATGCTGTGTTTGCTCAGGCTTTTAATTGCTGCTTGTCAACATCTATCAGTGGCAGGTGACACTGGCACAAAATGGGAAACATTATTCCAATGTGGATTTCCCCACACCGTGTCCCAACCCTTTACAGACTGTTGGTTTCTGGTCCCAGCCCTCTGCAGATATTCTGCTTTTTATCTTGATGGATTTACAATAAGATGCATTAAAGATCCAGTTGCTTTTTTCTATCTCCTCAGCTGTACCTATCTAGACTGATCCAGATTTTACATAGCACAGGAGAAAATGAGGGGAAAGGTACAAACAAGATCTCACCTCAGGAATTGACTGGATAGATTCCACAAAGTTATCCAATAATGATTCCCAAATAGCCAGTTTTACTGCAACACAGAGGTGACAAAGCAGAATGCTGTGAGGCAGGTATGTGTGCTTTCAAGTAATCATTTACATCTGCCAAAATACCGTGCTGTTTCATGACACACTGACGCAAACCTATCTGTAGTGAGTTACCAATTACACTGTACAGCCAATGTATCCATACATCTACAGACAAATTTGGATTGAGTGATGACACGCATCTGCCTGCAGAACCACCGTGAGCTCAGCTCCCATTGCCAGCAGGTTGGTTCGGACCCTGGAGAGGCTTTGCTTCAGCTTAGGAAGGTGAGTTTGAGCACTGTACTGTGTGAATGAAGTGTCTGCAAGCTCCATTCCAAGGAGGCATTGCAGAAGCTAGAAATACAGCCTTGCTGGAGTCAAGCTGACTTCACATGCTGCCAATCATGTTTCCACTGCATTTCTAGTGTACTTGGCTCTATCTGTGCAGTGTTTGATGATGTGCTCAAGCTGGTGAGAAGTAGCTTGTATAAGGACACCACCACCTATTTGTTGAAGCTAAATCCAAATTCAGACAATCTCAATTTTTTTTTCTTTTTTGTGAATATAACGTTAAGTTAAAATATTAAAAACAAAATGTATTGTTTAGAAGTTGTTAATCCCAGGTAGTACCAACACAAGTTCTACTGTGTCTCAGTTTGAGCCTTAAAGATGATTTCAACATGGAAGTGTAGAAATCAGGCTGTTCTTTAATCCTCAGATTCCCAATCCAGAATGAAGTAATAACAACAGACCACTTCCAAAAATTAACTCCATCTACTAAGAGAAATTAAATGGAAAAGATTTAATTCTCAAACTCTTTTGTGGTCATAATTGTACTTGTCAAGAAGCACAAGAAACCCAGTGCTAAGCATTCTTCACATTTATCTTATGAGTACGGAGCTCTAATCCAAGTCAGTGACTTAAACAGCATTTAATTTAGCCTCTGAAAATAGACATTTCAGCTAGTAATGATTATTTGACAGAGGGTTGGCTTCTGTTGTGTCACAAATTTGACTCTGACTATACTTGGATCCCTTAATAACATTGAACATTGCACTGTCCTTCTTAATGGTGTACATGTTTCATAGTAACGTAACTTGGCACCAATCATCTCCTGGGAATATATCCCTTGCTGTTACATGTGGCAGCAGTCTTTCATGTTGTAGCTTTAAAAACAGCAAAGCTAAAGGCTTTTTTCCTCAACAGCTCTTTTCTTCAGTGGTCGAGAACCATTTAGTTATTCTGCTGTATGTCTTGATCACTTCCAAAACATGCACTCAGTTTCCCAATGTCTTCTGTTTAAAGTTATGTTCCCTCACATAGTATGTGAATCTTGTAATTTACTCTAAAAGCAGTAGAGGTTTTCCTTTAAAGTCTTCTTGAGGACAGCCTTATTACTGCTTCTTTCTATTCCCTCTTACTAACTCATTCTAGGTCTGAAGAAGCAGAGAGTGTTTCCTTGGGCAGCAGCATCACTGCTGGGCCTGACTTATGCCTCCTGACATAAGTACCACCATGAAACACAGCCATTGTTAACAAGCCTGGAAAACATGATCTGAGACTCCAGTCCACACACTTGATGCTGCTAGACTTCCCAAGCTGGAAATATCTGTTTTACAGTTCTATCTGGTTTATCTGGTATCAAGTTGCTTTTCTGTTAATGATATCATAATCAATTATCTAAGATTACTGACAGCTTTTCAATACTGGACTACGTTCTGTACTATCCTAGATTAATCTCAAATGTGGGCAATGGGATGCTTAGTACAATGTCTGTCTTTAGCAAAGGGCTCTCCTAGAGAGTTTTGTTCTAAGATTTACACTGAAAAAAGTAATTCTAATTTAAGGAAGACAAAGTAAAAGTGAATGCTCCCACTGATGCACAATCAATCTTTATATTGTTTACCAAAACCAGACACTACTATGTCTTCTCCAGCCTTTCAGTGTACGAGTCCCACACACAATGATATTTCACTCAATCTGTAGAATGGGCTGATAGTACACAACAGTATTAACTTACCAGAAAGACAAAGGGCATTTGAGAAGGCAAACTTCTGCAAAACAACTTCATCGCTATCCAGCTCAGAATTTAACAAGATTTCTCCCTTATGAAGCTTTGATTGCCCTCTGTAAGAACAGGATTGAGGCATCTTCATTGACTAAGCCAACAGCAAAGGAACATTTGAGGAACAATCAATACAAGAAAGATTGGTTGCTTTATATAAAGCATGATCTATCTGTATGGCTGTCACCCTCATCCTTGCATTTTATTCATGTTCAGTACAAAAATAACCAAAATAGATTACTGAAAATAAGTTCCTTAGTCTAAGACTACGTCAGGAACCACAAATGCCACAACTGGATGGTCCACAGACTTTTCAAATAGCTAGAAAACAACCAAACAAAAAACCCCACAGTTGTCCTCTTAACAAGTTACCTTAAATAAACTCATTAGCCCAGCTTATGGTGTTACTGTCTCCTGAGTACAGTTTTTTGGTGCTGTTGGGAAATTACAAACGAATGACATCGCCAGTGACATTGAATAATATCTCCACAGAGATCATCTGCTCCCCATGATGAAAAAAGTAGTTAAAAAGACACGATGGATGCCAGATTTCTGTCCGTATCTCTCAAGCTTTATCTTTCCTAGGAAGTGAAGTACATGCAGAACATAACTTTGTGTTTGAACCTAGAGTTTATCCAGAGAAATTCTGTACCTCCTTTAAAATCCAAGTTGTCTCAATAATGGATATTTGTTTTCCCTGTGAGATAGTATGTTCTCTTTGGGACACCTGAAGAACGTGTTTGGTTGCGTGGACACGGAGCTTCATAATTTATAAAATCAAATGTTAAAGTCACAAAGATCGTTACATGAAAGTTTAGCACTTCAGCAAAATTTGAGGATTTAGGTTTACTTTTCTCTCCCTGTTTTTACTCATTTGAAAAAAAAAAAGTGTATTTTTACTAGCTGCTTTCACCTGAATTTGTTTTAGAAATCTGTAAGTTATTAAATAAACACAAGTGCTTGAAAATACTTACTCCCCTATTCTATAGTTTATCTCTTCGTTTTCCCAGTGGACTAGTGCAACTTCATATGGCTGAATTTCATGCTGTTCCAGCACTTGCATTATATTCTTCATCTAAGAAAAAGACAATGCACATAGCAGCAGTTACTACTGTGATATATCATCACTCTATGAAGAGCTAGCACGTAATATGTTGATGAAGGCAACTTTCCTGCTTATTAATGTTATTCAAATAAAAAGGAGTAGGTGTGTTAGTAATTGTTTTGTATTCGAAGGAAGCAGTTATTACCACAGTTCATTTAGGAAGCTATGCGGAAGAATTTAACAACTGCAAAGTATCTGTGAAAATATCATTCAATGCCTGCATTTATAAAACAAGGTAAGGATTAACCACAGCAGCAGTAAAGACTTCAATTGAGAAGTAGTATAACAACGAGCTGCACATGACTTCGGCAGATGTTTGAGTGTAGGAATGAATTTTCAGGAGAAACACATCAGGTGGCCATTTCTTCCAAAATTACTAGTTTGCTAAATCAACAGTTATGTTTCAGTGACCTACTATATATTCCAAATATTGTACATACAAAAAAAAAAAGGAGTACAAAAAATTATTTTAATTTTTTTCAGTAAGGGAGGGCATGTTGTTAGGCCAACCAGTTAGTCATGCTGCTTCCAGGGACAGCTGAGCAATGCAAGTCCTGCTAAAACAATGCCAGAATTAACTGCTGATCCATAATGCAGCGTGCCAGATTTCAAGGGTATGTTTACTTAGATCCAGGTAGCCTAGCTAGCATTGTGGAGTCACGATACACGTAGTAACAGTTACACTATCAGAGTCTATTCCAAAACTACTTCCAGCTCAGAGTAAGATGTAACAAAGGTTTACAGACCATAACCAACTCTGTGAAATTCACGTCTTGTAATATGGGTATGTATGGAGACTGCTGAGTCAAGGCCTGAACCACTGATTGAGCACGTGAAGGAAAGAGCAGGTCAGCCTTGGGAGCACAGGTGAAGGCAATTCGCCTGTGTGATCAGAAGGGGTGGAGCCAGGCTCAACCCCTCTCGGACCTCATTTAAGGGCTGACTGCCACTGAGGAAGGATCTCTTGTTGGAGATCTCTCCTTTGGAGTTCTTTCCATGTGAGCCTAGATCCTTCGAGATGGGTGAGCATTTATTTTTCCTTCCTTTTGTATCATCTGCTTGTTTGCGCTGGTCCCTTTGCCTTTACAGCATATTTCTGAAGTTCTGCCGTTCATCTGGGTAACAGGAAATGATGCTTCAGTGGAAGCTTTCTTTTGAAGTGATACAAAAGCTTCCATTAATCAATAGTTTATTCCTGCCCCAGCCTAATTTTATGGAAGGAAATACCTGTCACACAGTGCATTTAACAAGAAGAGATTGCTTGGTTTCATTAAATGCAGACTCTTGCTATCAGAGGCAATTGCATCACAGAATCTCCTTCTAACAGAAGTGCTGTGCTCCACCTCAAAGTTAACTTTTTTTTTTGCCCTTGCTATTTCTGGTGAGTGTGTGGGAATTGCTAAGTTATGGCCTGAACCAATGACAGAACACCTGGTGAAGGGATACTGCCAGCCCTGGGAGCACAGGTGGAAGCACGATCCACCCCTTCCTAAGCCTCATTTAAGGGCTAGCTGCTACAAGAGAAGGATCTCTACCTGGAGCTTTCTCCTTTTTGGAGTACTTGGTGAGCCCTGATGCTTGGGACAGGTAAGCAAATCTTTCTTTCTGGATTGTGACCTGACCATTTCTCCTTTTTTTTGGGTAATTTAGAACTGGTTACCTGGTATTGCCTTTCCCTACTCTGGGTAAGATATCACACAACCTTGCTGCTGAGGTATTTGAGAAGAGTATTTTACAACTTCAAGTCCCACTTATGATCAGCCTGTAGTTATTACTACTTCTGTTAAGTGTCAGTTAGCTTAGAATAGTTTCTCCTCCCCTAGTATTCATCCTGGGGTACTTTTAAAAAGCAATTTTGTCAATTCAGAGTGAGTCTCAAAGTACTGTTTTACTCACTTTCAGTTTCTGTTCAGTGGGCTCTTTCCCCCCTTGTTTCAGTTCATTAAAATTCAGGCATAAAAACTCATGAGCAGGTTTTTTGAAGACTAAAACTTTGACTACAATTTCACAAAACAGAAAAAGGCAGTTTTCCTCTATTATAAGTAAAACTAACAAGAACACCACCTAAAGTCACTTCTGATTGAATTTATCAAGTTTTCAGTGGTACTTAAGCATGTAAAAAAAAAAACAAAACAAAACAGATTTTTCTTTTCAGAGGGCAGAGGTGCCCAGTTCATAAAAATCAACAATGGTTAGTTGTCCAGTCTTCAGCAACACCTGTGAATCAGAAGCACAGTTAAAGCCATAGCACCCTGCAAGGTTTGAAGAGAAAGCTACTGTCTTTGTAGGCTGGCTGAGGTAACCCTCCAAAACTGACTAAAAGTCAGGAGTGTTTCAGGTCTGAAACAGAAAAGGAAGCTTGAATGCAGGAGCAGTTCACAGCTGGAAGCAACTGCTGTTTTCCTTCACATTAGTGAAAATCTGTCTATGAACTGCCTGTCTCAGTATCATCTGCTTAACTCACCAATTAGTTTCATGTACTCTCTCTACGGAGAAGATCAATGCCTTTAACTATCTAGAGCTCACATTTATTTAACCACAGTAGAAAAAAGTATTAAGTAACTACAGATCAATTCATAAAAATAACTATGCCTGTAGCATACCCCTCTTGGTGAACAAGTAATATGAAATTACCATAAGGCATACATTATCTCAATATTGCTTTTTTTTTTAACAATTATACCAACCAATAAAAACTTTCCTTTAGGGAAAACTGCTCACTGGTAAAAACATAACACAATGTAATAAAACCAACTGTTTCCAGTTTTTCCCCGTGCAAGTCATTCAAATGTGAGTTTTGACTTAAATGGCTCTAGAATGATCTTTTACTGCTCCTTTATTTTCTGTTGCATTCATTCCTTTTAACCAATCATTCATGTATTTATTTCTATATTTATTTATTTATTTATTTACTTAGAGCAACATGTACTGAAAAACTTATTTCCCTCAATCTCGTGAGATTAAGGTTTCAGATATTTGGAAACATCTCACCTCCTTTGTATGTTATGCATCTATTTGCTTATTTTGTGATGAAAGACATGCTTAAAAGGTCATGTATAGGTTATGTGTCAGCAACCTACACACTTGAGGGCAGCAGTAGGACAGCAGCCATGGTCCTTAGAGAAGAATCAGTCCTTCTCCTTCCTGGAGAGATCCAAGTTCTCAGGAAAAAAAAAAACAACAAAGCATGATGGGCTTTGTGGGACTGACATCTACTGATCAAGCTTTAACAAACTGTTTTAATTTACTTACACTTTTCTCATCCACATTCCAAAACACAACAGCCCCTTCCCTGTGAATTCAAGGAAAAACTGAGGTGTAATTACGCTATTTTAAATGTATTTCAATGCAACACTCAAACTGTATGGTGGCAGTTTTTGATACTGTGAATCAGGGACTTAACACTAATACACAGACTACATGATAGTTGCTTTTTTTAACTGTAACTTAGTGTAAAACATTTTTTTCCCCCTGTGTAAATCTAATGATTTTCTCATTCTGAATCATTCTGATTGGACAGTTATTCCTTGAGCTTCATGAGGTGGTGTGATGCAGTGATTTAGTAAGCTGCAGTATTTTGCAGAACTGCTATTGTTAAAATAGTATTTCAGGCATAATTAATTTACCTGAAGAAAAAAATCATGCCAGGATCGTCTTCTTTTGCAGATTTCTCAGTCCCCATCACCAAAACGTTAGCAGCATCTAGTTTGAAGTAAACGAACAAATGAAGGTTCAAATGCAGAATTATTTGAACTTCTAAATGCAACAGCTACAAGCACAATTCCAGTTCAAAGTCAGTCCCGTATCTTATTTTTCTGATTAAAAAGCTACAATGTAAAGCTACACAGTTTCTCTGAAATGTCACACTCTAGACGGACTTAGCTGTGATGCTGAACTTCACTGGAAGCTTTAGTTAATGAAATACAGTTGTTTCAAGGAACAAAAGACTCAAGGGAAAACTGACATAGGGCATATACTAAGTAACCAAGAGCAGAATACAGAAGGCAGAAGTGGGCATGTAGCATAAAATGATGGCACACAGTTGCAGAGTAATTACCAACATCTTTCTCTTTTCTATGTAGCAAGGGACTAATGTGCACTCAAATTTTGCTGACTGTGCTTTGATAGAAACCTGAAAAAGCATACCCCTAAGACAGCAGAAGTTACATCTGTGCTTATTCCTTTGGATCAAAGCATGCCTTTGAAACAAATCTAGTCTCTCTCGTTTCCCACAATTTTGATCTGCATTGCAGAAGAGTCAGAATGCACACACTATCTATTTTGCATGAAATTAAACTAAAAAATGAGTTCCAGCCACTAATGGGGGTTCATTACAGGATACCAGACCCAAAGTAGTGTATGCAGAATACCTCCAGTGTGGATCCTGATTTCTCTAACCATTAGCATTTCTCCTGTCCCCTACATATCTGCTTTGCTGTACTACTTTGCTAATGCAAGGAATGCTGTGCTGGGGCCGGGCAGACTAAGGTGACAGGAAGAGGTGACTAAAGCATGGGATGCCCTTTTGCTAATAACTGAACTGAGACCACGCAGCTGATCTGTATGAACTCTTTAGAGATTTCTCTTTCACTTGCTATTCCAGTTCAGGAAGAACTGATTTGATGAATCACTACAGCAGCTTCTGGGTGTGAAGCTGGAGTTTACCACAGGAGAAATGTTTGTCTGCACTTTCTCATTTGCCTTTGCAAGTATCGCCCTTAGTTAATCTTTCTTAATTGTCTCCAGATAAAATATATGCTGTGAAATGTCCATTTGGTCCCTTATATGGAGTACTACAGTATCAAGCTCTGAAATATTTTTATGTGGTCAATCAAAACAGGATGCTACAAAGCAAAAAATACACACTAATTGTTAATTTAGATTTCTGTGGTCTAGTATTTTTAAAATGTATACAGAACAACTTTTGACTGGGCAACTTAGCATTGCTATACTATGTACCAACTAGCACAAAGTTTGCTGTTACAATCAAACTTCCATCACTACCAGAAAACTTTTGACAGTGTTATCTATTGTGAAGAGTCAAAAACACTCCCTAAAGAAAAGAAAGAATCAGCAAAATGCATGCTGGTAAAATACCAGCAACCATAACATAGGCATCACAGCAATTCAGGATAACTCTACCCTGAAGCACTGAAAACAGTGTTATTTTTGATACAGAGGAATACAAAGAAGGTGCTATGCTATGTAGCACCTTCTTTCTGAGAAAGCTGACCATTACTCAAGCAATCTTCATAAAGATCCACTGGAGTACTGTCACAATTGGACATTTGATAACCTCATAAAATGTCCATAAACAATATCTTCTGCTTCACATAATCTGTTCATTCACAAAAAATAATAAATCTACTGCCAACACATGAAAATCACAGCTGTCCTTGGGCTCGAGGGTCTTTAAGCTATAAAAAGCTCCATTTGTTTTTCTCTCATAGTGAGCTTCAGCTATTTCCATGCCATACCTTCCCAAGTCTTCAGAGATGCTTTGTGTAGATCCAGAACCAATTATTTGGCTGCGGCCTAGCTGAAGGGAACCATTCAACAATTACCAGGATGTATTTGGCCCACTATAAAGTATCAACTACGTTCTCTTGACCAGAACTAAATATTTATACGTGTATCTTTTACATTTCATGTAGTCAGCAGGATTCTCTCTCGCATGCCTCCAACCCACAGCAACTTGCATTAATAGAAATGCTGGGTATGGAAAGAAGGTGCAACACTTCAAATTACAAAATTGTTGACAGCTGAACCATGGTGGTATCACATTACTGAGACACTGATTAAAATACACTGTCAGAAAATCTTCAGTTAGTGAATTTCTATAAAAGAAGGGTTTCTTTCTTTCAGAAAATGCCATTTATGTTTTCTTGAATGTGTTCCCAAGACTATCTGATTTTTTGATTCTTTTAGAGTAATAATTTTGGAGAAAATTATTATACAGTAACAGCAAACGGTGGTTATTTTGTTATATGGGAAGGTTCATTTTATTTTTTATTGGAATAAAAAAATACAGAAATGTTAAATAGAGCTATATTTATACATTCCAAGGTATTGCCAAAATGAAAACATATGATGTTATAAAAATTGTATATCTCACCCATATTTCATTTCCCAAGATGTAATACCGCTTTTAAGATGTTTTAAAAATCTACCTCTAGGCAAACTTGTTATTTCAACATATCCATGGGAGGTCAGGTCATGACACAGATTACCAAGATGATATTCATCTGCTGTTGCAAAGGCTGTGCACTGCATCAGATTCTGTGCCAAAGGAATAAAGATTTGAGTTAGGCAAAGGCTGAAGCAAGATGTACATAAGACACGCTCATGTTTGCCTCAAAACAATCACGAGTGACATTTTTCATTTATTCACTCTCTTGTACTCTATCACTGCTACGCTGTCCACTTGGTGAACAAATACTAATGAGATTAGCTACTCCCTGCTAAGTGGGGAAGAAAACATATCCCACATTCATAGACTGAGATCCAACTACATGCCATGAGTAAGACACACCAACAAACTTTGTGACAAAGCTACAAACGGAGTCGTTATTCCCCAAATGGCAGTGAAATGCTTTAGCAGTGCACCCATGCTTGCTCACCCCTCCTACAGCCTATGACATACTTGACTCGCCAGCAAAATCAAAAGGAAGACACCACAAATACCAGCCCGTAGGTCTCTGAAGGTGCATGGAGTTAAACTATCCCAGTCTGCTTAGCAAGCATAAGCTACAGCTGCAAATAGTGTTCTGAGTGCTGACCGAGCATTTACTGCCCAGGTTAACTCCTGGAACATAAAGCACTGCAGCACAGTGAGTCACAGACCTTCAGGGCCAGCCCACGTGCTGCACATCACCAGTGTCCCCCTCTGAGTGAAATCTTGCACTAACAATGCAGTTTCAACTGAAACCACAGTTGAGCAGTACATAACAGCCAGAGTTTGTCTCTACATTCCACAATCGTATATAAATAAAATGCCACACAGAAACAAATAACAGCCACAGTACAAGAAGATGAGGAAAAGTGATACTGACTTGCAATAAGATCGACTCATGCATGGCAGAAAAATCAGACATCTGTGTAAAAGCTTTCTTAATGAATTCAACAAGGCATAATAAAATGCTCTACAAAATTGAGTGCCCATTTTAAGTGCATTTCTTTGTTCTGCTACCTTGTGTATCCCACGATAACATTTTTCAGCACAGTGTAATGGTAGATATGCAGAAAGCAATGCTTCTTACTGCAGATCAGTTGCTTTCCAGCTTTTTGTAACTAATACAAGGGGGGATACGACTAACAACAAATGTACAAGAAAGCTGTACTCATCTGCAAGTGCTTACACACACAACATGCTTCAACTTGAAATCCAGATGATATTGTCACAGCACTCATGTGCTGTCAAAATGCAACACCTGAAAGGGTGTTCTGCTCCTTAAAGAGGCCCAGAACCAGTAAGCAGGGTCAAGGCCCACATTTAAACTTGGTTCTCCTTTCTTAACACTCTGCTGTCATTCCCAAAGTTTTGTTTACATCCTCTTACTTCAGTGATCACTAACAGAGAGCAATTACAATATTCAGAGAGCAATTTTGTAGACATATTCCCATGCTGGTGCTGTAAACACAGTTCAGTGCTGGTGACAGTGGAACTGAACCGTATTTTTAGATCCCTTGCTGCAGTACCTTTAAAAGTTGCATATTACAGTATCATCTATACAGATCCATTCCCAGCATCTAAACTGACAATATAAATTATACATATTAGATTATTCTGGAAAACTTTGGTTAATAGAAGCACAGACACGCTGCCATGAAATCCTTCAGGGAGCATACTGTTATCTTCTAGCTAGTATATCACCTGAAAATCCTTCCCCTGCTCTATACTTCCCGTAGTTAAATTTGTTATTGTTCACTTCAAGGTAGATGCATTACAGGACAGACTGTGATTTTAGATTCCACGCAAGGACTTTAATTAGCATCGGTAGCTGTCTGCCAAGAATATGTGCCTGAAATAGCAGTGTGGGTAAGTAGCAGGTTCTTTTTTTTAAACAATGCACGGTTTCACCTTCACTAAAATACTGTTCAGTCAGAGACATTTAGCATGGGTATAGAGTTTAAGACACCTATAATTTAAGTGTCCATAGGTATTCTAGATGCCCAGGCTCCCATGGTAGTTGATGGAGATGTAACACAAAGTATCCAGTCAGTTCATCCTAAGATACCTGTGTTAACTGGCTGGTAAACCTTCACCCCACGTTGTTATGTCACCTTCACCTGCAAACTTGCCTAAAACAAAAGCAGCTCTACTGCTGACAGCAACTCCAGCCACTTGCCACCTCTCCTTTCTGGCTGCACCTGTGTTCATTAAGATTCAATTCAGAGCTCCAAAGCAACCATCAGATCAGCCGTTCTACATACTCATTTTCTGTATCATCGTCCCCCCAGCAACTGCACAGGAACTATAATTCTCTGATTAGCGCATCCCTAGCACTTTGAGAAGACAAGCATTTTTAAGTAAGAAAATCTGTAAAATGAACATAAACTTCACATCACTGCAGGAATCCATCTTTATCTCGAGGATATCTGCTACTCCAACCTCAGTTGATTTTCAAGCTTTGTCTGGCCAACAGCATTAAAAATCAGCTTAAAGGCTCCTCGTGTTTTGTGAAACCTTGTGATATGAGTAAATAATCCGAGCAGTAGTGACAGTATGCACTGAATGACAAACCAAACCAGTTATCACATTAGAGTAACCCCTCTATCTATCCTGAAAAACTGGTCTAATGATCATTTATCACTGCTGGTGCTCAGCACTCTATCTGCAGACAGCACCTGAACATGAGTGCTGAGAAGGAGCTTATCTCTGGAGCATTCTGCGAAAAGGAAATTGTTAGTGAACCCAACAAACAGAAAACATCAGACATCTGGGTTCACCTAACTGAAAACCTAAGGAGTGGGTCTACTGCAGGGTTCTTGGTTACTTCAAAACAGACAAGATCAGCTTTTTTGGAAATGTCATCAGGATTTAGAGAAAAATGACAGTGTGGTGAAGAAAATAAAATCAAGAATTCTCCATTTGCTGTACTTCTGTCAGTCATCTTACAGAAAACAGTCTCGTCTTTCAGTGAGCTCTTTATATTACATATCTACAAGGGAGTACACTAACAGGTTAAAAAAACAAAAACAAAAAGCAGCTTATTCCAAAATACTGTCAGCCTGCACATGGTCAGGGTGACAGCCTGGTAGGAACCCTGTAGATGGAGCTGTATGTTTGACAAAACCACACGGTGTTTATTTAAAAACTGAAAATGGTTTGTTAGGCCCCAGTTTACACCATTTCTGGCACACCATTTTGCAGTGTGGGATCTTCGCCAGAAACAATACCATTTCAGTTTATCAGGCAGAATTGTTTCAATTTCCTCAAAATGGAAGAAAGTAAAAATAGTGCATATTACTTGCAAGCACATACATGAAAATACAAGACAAAGAAAACATTAGCATTTCATACTGCCATTCAAAACCTTCAGGAATCTAAAAAAAAGTCACTTAAATCCACCCAACAACAACCTCTGAATATGTCACGGTATGAGCAGAAAGCTTGGAACAGTACATGGTATATTAGGACAAAATTCTGGATTTTCTTTTTTCAAAGCAACAGGAAAATTCAAGTGGGAAACGAATTTTCTACAATGGAGACTTGATGGTACATTATCTCATACTCCTCTTAGTCATACAAGATATTAAACAGGAGCATATATGTCTGGAAGGCAATCATTAAGGCCTTACTTTCTGTGCTCACATTCAGCAGACCATGTAATAGGCATATTTTGCAATGTGCAAGCTATTTCTGGAAGCACAATACTTGTCTCAGCCTCATCTATAGTACTAATTTGTTAACAATACTCTGGAATTCAGTTGTCATTGTAGCTTGAGGAGAACAATAACATTTCTGACTCGACGCTTTTCCTTGGAGATCTTATATTCAAGTATGCTTACAGTCTGCTTTGGCTAGAATTAGTGGGGTTTGCAATGACCTATCTCAGGGAGTTAACAGCTACAAGTATGCACTGCTCCAGTTACTCATTCTGTATACCTGATTTTACCCAGAAGAGTTTGTTGTGGCAGTTAATCTGTAGACTCGGGAGTCTGGTGATCCAGGTGCTATTTCTACACATGGAACAACCTTGTTCAAGTTACACAGTCTACATCTGCAGCTCACTTCTTCCACTGATTGAACAGAAATAACTTTCTATTTTTCTGAAATACTGTGAGGCCTCAGATGTAAAGAACAGTGATTTTCATCCACATATTGCTACAAAAACGTATTTTATCACTAAGAACAGACTTGCTGTAGTGTTAAAGCTATTTCACTATGCTTTGAAATGTTATAAAAAATAGAAAAACACAGTTATACTTGAGAACACAGTCTAAACTTGAAGTTTCTGAAACCTATTTCAAAAATTTGTAAATTCAGTACTATTTATTCTCATCTTGATTTCAAACTGGATAGAATCAGACAAGCAAGGATATCCATGGAAAGTTACTCTGAAAGATAGATTGTGCTCCTCAATTTGAGAACATCGCCTTGAATAATTTTTAAATGATTTCATGGCTTTCTGTTTTAAGAAACCAATTCTCTTCTCTCCCTTTCGTTACACATTGCTGGTAAATCTTCATCTCCGAACTACCAGACACACATTTTTAACAAGTTTGCCTCTGCACAGTTCCAAACCCTCTGAGGTCACAGTCAAGTAAATAATAAAATCCTCTTCATCAAATAAGTATGTGAATTTCATTAAAATTTTAATCTAAATCTAAATTAAATTGATAGTTTCCTTAATATTATATAGAAAGCAAATTCTGCTCCTTACCTCCATGTCAGACAGCAGTGGCTGGTTAGCTCTGGAGGGCTGCTTGGTCCTTGGTGCCTTTGGTGGCCTCTTAACTGGCGGGGTACTTGGTTTGGGAATAATTTTACTAGTTGATACAATGGAGTAAAATCTTGATGATATGTTCCCAAGCTTTTTAATATACTCCACACTGAGGTTGTAGTTTTCCACTGCTGCCAAATCAAAACGTTTCCAGGGTGGGAAAAACATCTCCCCACCCTGATAATAAACACTTTTTCCCAAAGCCGATACATTTCCTTGGATCAACTGCCAATTCTTGACTTGCACGCAGGGACTTGTCAAACAAGGAGAAGCAGTTTTCGAAGCATACAAGTTCCCAATCTTCTTAGTTGTTCTGTGAGCCTTTCTGTCAACATCATTATCCAGCTTTAGAAGACTACGTCCAGTTTTATTAAGTCTTTGGCACTGGCGTATTGCAGTTAAGGAGTGGAGAGATATAGTCCGAAGGTGCAGGAGTTTCAATCTCATTGCTGCCCTCTGAACTGTATTTAAAACAAACAAATAAAATCCTCTATCAGCCCTTTGGAAAGAAACAGTATCTTTCCCTTAGCTAAAAGGTGAGGCATACTCTTATTTTGCATGTGTTAGTACTCCCAAACACACAGCGATGGGTCTGAACAGCTTTTTCCCAATGCTGCGGTGGATGAGGATCAAAGCACATTATTGAACTGTGTGCTTGCAATACATGGTGGGAGAAGCAGAACAATCTGCTGTATCAAGAGGTAAGCAGGTGTCTTTTCCATTTGCTGCTCACTCTGCACAGCAGTCAGTGCTCTCTGTAACCCCAGTGACATAAATACTCATGAGCAAGCACTCACCTTAAGGAGGGTTTTAACTGTTGTGTTAGTTTCTCACACAGCACAGAAGCAACCACTGGATTACTGCATGCTGTACTGAAATACCACCTACAAAACACCCATAATGACTGACATCAGCTGAAGGTGCTGCATGGCTAACAGCCAAGAGCAGATTCAGCTCTGCTTGGCTGTCATGAACAAAGGGAAAGCCTAATAAAACAGGTTGTGGTGCTGAACCCACAGTTAGGTAATGGTGCAGTATGCACTGCAAAGCCTGCTGGCAGGTCTACCTGTGCTGACAGGAATGTGCACTGTTATTTCAATTGTGTGGAACAAAAGCAGGTTCCTGGATATATTTGTGCTTCACCATACGTGGTAATCAAATCAGAAAGCAGGCTTAGTACCTCAGTGGGTGTGCTGCACTTACTGCAGTGCCAAGTCCCCGCCCCCATCTGCTGTCATTAACCAGGAACACTTCCCCAGTGATACAGAATTGATGTTCAGTAACTTATAAACTAAAAGAGAAGTCAGTGAGTTGTACAGCTTGAAGAAAAGGTCTGTTTTTCAAAGGACACATAAGGGATATTCATCATCAGCCGTGCATGTCATGCAGCACCCGAGATCACCATTTTCAGGTCGGAGCCCAACACTGTGTGCAGAGGGGCTCACTCTGATGTAACTTAATGGAGTAGAGCTACACTGATACTGATGGGAGCTGCGTGTAGTTCTGCAGAAACAGGCACAGAGCAAACGTAGGCTGCGACAGAATAAGCTCCTCACGTCGGGTACAACTTGTAACGTTATTCCAGTCTGCAAGCGGCAGACGTATTGGAATAAGAGTATAATTTCCATTTCAAGCTCCATCCAGCGCTCAGCAACGGGCGCCGCGCAGGCCGCGTACAACCCACGGCCCGCAGCAGCAGGTCGCCTCCGCCTCCGCCCCTCCCCCGCTCCCCGGGGAACACCGCATGCGCGCGGAGGAGGGGCTGCGCACCTCCCATTGGCTGCGCGCCGGGGCGGGCGGGAAGCTGGCCGCAAAACAGCCAATGGGGATGGCCGCAAAACAGCCAATGGGGAGAGGCGGTGTTCCGCATGCGGAGGACGAAAGAGGCGGCGGTGTCGCCCCCTCCCGTTCAGCATTCCGCGGCCCAGGCGCCGCCCCGCGGCTGAGGGGCGCCACGGCCCCGCCCACCCCGTCGCCCCTCGCCCCANCCCACCGCCCGCCGAGCTCCGCCAGGGCGCGCGCGGCCCGCCAGGCCCCGCCCGTCTCCGCGCCGCGCCGCGCGCCGGGTGCGGTCGCCGCTCCAATAACGTCCGGCAGCCGTGCCCGACTTCCGGGGGGCGGGGCAAGATGGCGGCGGTAGCGGCCTCACCGGTCTCCCTCTCGGCCAGGTTTAAAGGGTCCGTCAGGGCCCGGCGCGCTCGTTACCGGCTGCGGGGTGAGGGGCTGGAGGGAGTCGAGGGCCCGACCGCAGCTCTCTGCTCGCCGTGAGGCTGTCTGCGGGCACCGGGGCCTGCGGCCTGGTGTCTGGTGCCGAGCGGAGGTGGAGCTGGGGGCCGGTGCTCGGCCCCGTCCGGGCGGGCGGAGGCGGTGCCGTGGCCGGGCTCGTTCCGGGCGGCACCGGGAGGTGGCGCTGTGGGTTCGGGGCTGGGGCCGTCTCCGCTGCTGCTGCGGGAGCCTCGGGCTGTCAGTGGCTGGGGGAGCAGGGTGGCGCGAGCTGGGGCGTGTGCTTCCTGAGGCACTTTGCGGTTACTGTTCGGTTCCGAGTCGCTGCTCTCCTGGAAAAGCTTTACAAAAAGTCATTGTACGGTATGGGTTGCAGCTCGTTATGGGGTTGTTCACGTCTTGTTTACAGTCTTTACTCCCTCCCCCAAACAAAATATAACAAACATCACCGTAAGCACCTTGGTTTCTACATAAAAGATAACTNGTGTGCAGAGGGGCTCACTCTGATGTAACTTAATGGAGTAGAGCTACACTGATACTGATGGGAGCTGCGTGTAGTTCTGCAGAAACAGGCACAGAGCAAACGTAGGCTGCGACAGAATAAGCTCCTCACGTCGGGTACAACTTGTAACGTTATTCCAGTCTGCAAGCGGCAGACGTATTGGAATAAGAGTATAATTTCCATTTCAAGCTCCATCCAGCGCTCAGCAACGGGCGCCGCGCAGGCCGCGTACAACCCACGGCCCGCAGCAGCAGGTCGCCTCCGCCTCCGCCCCTCCCCCGCTCCCCGGGGAACACCGCATGCGCGCGGAGGAGGGGCTGCGCACCTCCCATTGGCTGCGCGCCGGGGCGGGCGGGAAGCTGGCCGCAAAACAGCCAATGGGGATGGCCGCAAAACAGCCAATGGGGAGAGGCGGTGTTCCGCATGCGGAGGACGAAAGAGGCGGCGGTGTCGCCCCCTCCCGTTCAGCATTCCGCGGCCCAGGCGCCGCCCCGCGGCTGAGGGGCGCCACGGCCCCGCCCACCCCGTCGCCCCTCGCCCCACCGCTCGGCTGTAGCTGCCGCGGTACTCGGACGCGAAGGGGAAGCGGGCAAGAAGGGCCGGCGACGTTCCGGCTGCGGCACTGACAGCCGGCAAGGACAAGGGCAAGCGCTGCCCCGCTGTACGCCAACCTCGGGGCCACGGCCGCCCGCCCTCCCACTCGCGGCGCGCTCCGTNGGGCCGTCTCCGCTGCTGCTGCGGGAGCCTCGGGCTGTCAGTGGCTGCGGGAGCAGGGTGGCGCGAGCTGGGGCGTGTGCTTCCTGAGGCACTTTGCGGTTACTGTTCGGTTCCGAGTCGCTGCTCTCCTGGAAAAGCTTTACAAAAAGTCATTGTACGGTATGGGTTGCAGCTCGTTATGGGGTTGTTCACGTCTTGTTTACAGTCTTTACTCCCTCCCCCAAACAAAATATAACAAACATCACCGTAAGCACCTTGGTTTCTACATAAAAGATAACTTCATATATGTATATATATAGAGAGAAAATTCATTTAAATTTACGTGTAATTGTGAGTAATTCATGTATATTCATATATTGGAAAGCAGGCAATGTGCATTTTGTTGTTGTAAAGGTTGCTAATACAAAATAGACTTAAACTTGGTGCAGTTCTCTGTGCTTTTAGTTTTATGTCTTTACATCTGGGTAGCAGTGACTGCTGAATGTGTTTTAGCCCCTGTTTCTGTCTCTTTGGCAGGACCAGTCAGCACTTTCCCCAATGATGTGACATGCATTTCACAAAAAGTTGCCCAAAGAACCTTTTCCACTTGAGTTTTTTTTTTTCTCATCGGTGTCAACTGTTTTAAGAATGCAGGAACTGATTTCTAAGACCTTGCTATTTAAAAGGAGTGTACTGTCTATTTAAAAAATAGAAAGTGAAATTTCATCTTTTCCTCTCAGTAATAAGATTTTGATGATTTCCTTTTTAGATCCTTTGCGTATTTTACAGTTAAAGACAGGCTACCCCAAATCCTCACAAAAGTTATAGATACTCTACATCGACACAAAAATGAGTTCTTTGAAGAACATGGTGAGGTAAGAGTAAGGTTTCTGTTTGCCTGGGATTTTGTTTTTCCCGAAGTATTGGAGATCCCTTCTGTGCCTTTGTGTTTTCTGTTCCTTTCTAATAACCAGAAGGTCCGATCTAAGAAGTCCAATGTGTGGTTTGTTTTAGGATATTGTGTGTAAAATGAATGTAATTCACACAAATGTGTTTGGTTGAATCAAGTTCTGAGTTATTCTGGGATTTGTGTGTGGCAATTAAGGCTTGTCGCTTACTGATTTCTTGAAAGATTGATCTATGTCACTACAAGAATAAGTGTTCAGAATAGGCACTTCTGTTCTTTGCTTATTTCAGAAGGGGGTTGAAGCAGAGAAGAAAGCTATATCCTTCCTTTCCAAATTACGGAACGAGCTGCAAACAGACAAACCTGTGACTCCCTTAGAAGATGAGCTGCCTGATGCTGTCTTGTGGAACCAATACCTGGACTACCAACGTAATTTATCAAATGGAAATGGAGAACCAAGTTGGTTTCAGTCCCCTTGGTTATTTGTGGAGTGTTACATGTATCGAAGAATTCATGCTGCATTAGCTCAGAAGTAAGTACTTAGCTTGGTGTGTTACTCTGCAAAACACTATTGTTTCCCATTTTTATTTTGGGAGACAGGAAGCTACCTGAGGAGTAAGATAAATTGGGATTTTAGGCTTTTTCTATATTCATTTTCCCTTGTCTCACCCCTCAGGTTTAAAATCAGTGTTTTCTACTTTCATTTGGTAGATTTTGAAGATAGTATTTTTTTTATTATGCCTCAGTTTCTCTGACTTGGTCTGTGTGAAAACTCTTAAGTTTGACTGTGTACTTTAACCTTGCAGACTACTATAGTAAGATCACAGAAGTCATTTAGCATTCCTTAAAGGATTTCAGTCTAGAATTATGTCTCAAGGTGTACGTTAACCTACCAATCTGTTGGGCATTCTGACTTGTTTTGCTACTAGGAATCTGAAGTTCTTACTGCAGAACACCCAGCTTTAGTAGCACCTGTTGTTCACTCCACCATCATCTTAGTTACAGTTGTGTTTGCAGCCCACCTGTTTCATTAAACTTAAGGAGCTGATCCTGGTTAAAATATAACATCAGCTCAACAAACTTTTCCTGCTAGGGTGCAGGGATGTCAGTACAATGTAACGGGGTGGGAATTAACAGTTTTAAGCTCAAAAGCTTTATGCACTGTGGAGTTGTTCTTAGCATTATGTAGTCAGTAACACAGTAATGGATTTCTTTGTGCAATATACCAGTAGAAACTTGTAGCAAAAAAATCTTCTGGATTGCTCTTAAACATTTTTCATTAGTAAGCTTTACATTTCTTGATATTTATTATTGGTCTGCTCTTAAGTATGTGGTTTAGTCATTTGTCAAAAAGTGTAACTGCAAATACGGTTCTTATAATAAGTTGACATTTCTTATATATTACAAGAACTGAATTATTTTGTTATCTTTGTCATGTTAATTTCCTGAAGTTCTAGTTTAAAGCTTCCATAATAATTACTTACCAATATAAGAGACTTTTGTATGGGAAATACAGTCCAGTAGGCAAAAGTGTGACTAGAAATGGACCTACAGTTCACCATGCATGTAAACTCACTGTGCTTTTTCACTTGCATGTTATAGTTCTAGTCATCTGTGTATGAAAATTTGAGTCAGTAATTATTACAGAATGTGGCTGAACACTTGTTCACTTTCAGAATATGTTGCTAATAATTTCAAGATGTTCTGTATGCTGTTTGTTCCAGTTGGATATGTTATCAAGTTTTTTTTTTTTAGATATGTAAGAATCTGGTATGCTGAGTTGAAACTGGAAAATATAATGAGTCCATAATGTGGCTTAAAAAGCCTGAGCTCTGACCTCTCCTTTTCAAATGTTTCAAGTGCTGTCATAGAAGAAGTGGAAAGTGTGTTAATACATTCATTCTCTTCTTATTTTTAGCCCACCTATTGGCAGCTTTGACGTATTTAAAGAAGGAAAGGCTCAAAATTTCTTCGAATCCCAAGAGGCTATTATTGCTTTATGCACTTACTTTCAGGAACTTCTTAAAAACATCAAGGATCTAGATGAAAAGCAACTTCAGGGGGAACTTTTTAAGCTATTGCAGGTAAACTAGTAGTGATTCTTCTCTGTAACAAATGAAAGCTTCAAGTCATAAAGAATGAGTTTGTATGGAAATAAGAATGCAGCTCTTATATGTAAGGGCATGATGAAATCCTGGCAGACATATTGCTACTTTAAAGATGCTTGTATTTTGGTCACTTGTATTAAGTTGGATGTTTTCTTTATACTAGGGATCTTCACTGTGCATTTGAAAGCTTAGCTTGTTCTCTCTCAAAAGAGAGAAGCATCTAAGTCAGTTTTCAGATGGCCCTTTTGTTGTCGAACTGTAAAATTTTAAAACAGTTCATTTTACTGTAACTTTAAAAATCTTCAGATGTGCTTGGAAAAGTTTGACGTCAATGGTCCAGAAGTGCTTTAAAAGCTTATAACTATTCTTGGAAAATGATGCATTTGGGTAGAGTAGAAAATATCATAGGATTATGATAAGTTATGTTGTTGGCAACAGTGAGCATGAACTTTTTGATCAATCTTTGTAAAAAGTTCATTGGTGTGTGCTTAGAATACTTTTTTTCTCTGTGAATACTTAGAATTCTACTTCTTGCTCAACTTCATCTCATGCATCAACATGCTTTTATTACTACTTTTTTTCTTTGTCTTTTCACTGATTTCTGGAATTACAGAGTGGAAAATAAATATTTCAATAAGTTTTCTGGTGTACTCATGTCAATATGAAACATCTAACTAACGTGCTGATGCATGTTTCTGATGCCTGTATAAATGCAAAGCATTGTTCCTTCTAAGACATTTTTTTGGTGTTGAGTTTATTGTGCAAGAAGCTGAATTTGAGTAAAATTTGGAAGAAAATGTAAATTTAGAGCCTTTATGTCCCTAAAATAGAAACAAATAAAAATCTTTTAAGTGCATGTGATATTTGGAATGTAACTATGATGAGGCTCACCAAATGTGTTGATTTTTGTGTTTTCTCTCCCTTACCTCTTTCTAGGTGTCACTGTGGGGCAATAAGTGTGACCTTTCTTTTTCAGCTGGAGAGGAAAGCTCTCAGAAATCTAGTCCTTTACAATGCCTGGAAGATATGGTACCTTACATCATAGTGGATGATATGGAAAAACTTTGGTCACTACTTATAAATACCAAAGAAAGGAATACAGAAAAGTGTAATGTTAGAGTTGATATAATCTTGGATAATGCTGGGTTTGAACTTGTAAGTGATCTTGTGTTGGCTGACTTCTTGTTATCATCAAAGCTAGCTGATGAAGTCCATTTCCATGGAAAAAGTATTCCATGGTATGTGTCAGATACAACAGAGAATGATTTTAACTGGACTATTAAACAGCTCCAGGCAGCTAATCATATGTGGATGTCTAGATGTGGGATAAACTGGGAGGGCAACTTGAAAAAGGGTGTTTGGGTTTATCAAGATCACATGTTTTGGACTTTGCCACATGTCTATTCCAGCATGGCTGAGGTTGCTCCTGATTTGTATGCTGATCTACAGAAGTCAAACTTGATTCTTTTTAAAGGTGATCTAAACTATAGAAAATTAACAGGTGATAGAAAATGGGAATATACTGTTCCGTTTCATCAGGCCTTGAACAAGTTTCATCCTGCACCTCTCTGTAGTTTGAGAACGCTGAAATCTGACACTCAGGTTGGTCTGAAGCCTGGGCAAGGTGAACAAATTCAGGCTTCTGAACCTGAATGGATGATAACTGGCAAATATGGGATAGTTCAGTTTGATGCTGCTCCCTGATCCAGTTAAATGGTTCCTAAAATTCTAACAGATAGATGTTGAAGAGTTGTGACTGTTTTCTCTGTTTGGCTTAAGCAATGATTTTTGTTTGTTTGCACTTTTTCCAAATAATTTGTTTTTCCTCAAGACTTAGACGTTCCATTAAAAAAAAAATGAGTTGTCTTTGTGTTCATAAATCACTGTTTCAGTATATACATTTTTTCTAATGTCAGTAGCAGATGTCTAAGATGAACATTTGGTTATCTATTATTTTTTTCACTCATCAGTGGGTATGAGAGTTTATGCCTAAGAAGTGAAAAATCTACTTCAGAAACCATTTCCTTAATTGCATCTTAGCATATATTTACTTACTTCAGGATAATCTGTTCTTTATGTGCTAAGCATTGCATGAAAATTAATATTTTAGCAAGTACATAAATTCTTTTGAATGTGGTCATTGCAGGATCGAATTTTTAAACTGTTTGAAAGAGTGTACTTGTACCTAGGCTTTATTATGCACTTAAATTACTTTTTGTGTGTTGCTTGTGTCATAGACAAATCACTTTCAATGTTTTTAAATTGTTATCTTTATTTGAATATAGTTAGCAGTATATTAAGATAAAGGTTTTGTGGTAAAAATTAATTTAGGTTTTGTAACTAAACTTAATTTTTGATTTTAAAATATGAATGAATGTTGCTATTTATTTTGTTGAGAAGAGGGAAGTTATCTTATCCTATCTGGTAAGAGAATTACTAGGAAAAAGGACAACTGTTTCAGTAGAATGTGGAAGGGAATGTGGAAGGTATTGTTTACTTAAAGATCTCTACCAAAAACAAGAAAAACGAACAGAAAACAACAAAAAACCTACACAGGCTTGAATTGAAGGTGGCCTTTATGATAGCACTTCTGGTTCAAGCATTTCTGCCTCTTTCGACTGAATCTTATATATATTTTAGAAGGATACCACAGTCTGTGTTGGGGAAATACAGCCTCAGTTGCACTGAGAAGTACAGAATATGTTAGAGATATTTGTCATACAGATTGCTGCTTATTGGAGTTGCATTGCAGTTTCTTTTCCTCTACTCCAGAGTCAGGTTGCCTCACTGGGAAATTCAGTAATATTTTTGTGATTTTTTTTTCTTTTTCCTCCAGATTGTAAGGAAGGGAGAGACTTTTAATTTCTAAAGAGAGAATCTATTCTTAATTCTTTCAAGCCTTGAAGTATTGCTGGAAATAGGGCCTGTTATAGGAGAGTAATGTGATGGCAGTGATAATAGCTGCAGGTTTGTTGGGAAATGGTAGTAGAATTACCCTTAGAGGCTTGTCTTTCTGTTTGTGATGTTGTCTGGGGCTTTTAACAGCAGAACTTGCCCCTGGTAACCAAGGACATTGTTATTGAGAGGAAGAGTAGACAATAGGTAGAGAATCTTTCTCTTCTGTTTTGTAGATACAGTGAAATCTTATACAGCAAATTGGAGGACACAGAAATGTCTGTATTTGACTACATTCTGGAACTGAAAGAATAGGTGCTATGGCAAGAGAAGTAGAATGACTGTGGTAGAAGTTGGATTAGAAGAAATTTCTGCACTTATGGTTAACTTAAGACAAGGGTAAAGAAGTTGGAGAAGGAAGATGAAATGTTTTCTAGCTCTCCTGGGCTTTGGAAAGGAACTGGAATCCCCTTCTGCTAAGTGAAATCGCTGGCAAATTATGTTTAATTTATCATTCTAAAATGGGGAGAATGAGCTACTGTTACAAGAAACTGTTCATGTAATAAATATCTATGTAGTAGTTGAATATGCTCCAGTTACTCATGACTGTGATTATTTGTGTTCTTCCCTCTTCTCACAACTAAAAGTATGTTAATGTATTTTAAAGTTACAAGGTCAAGTATACAAAAACTAAGAGGCTAGGAATTTCTTGAGACAATATGATGCTGGAGGTGGGAGTCTAGTTTTGAGAGGTGGGCTTAGTGCTGTCATCTCCCTTGTACCACTGACTTAGTACTCTTAGAGGCTGAATTGACGTTCATCATAAGTCACTTGATTAAAAATATGTAAGTTGGAAATCCAGTCAAGAGAGCTGAAGGTCAGATGGCTGATCTTTGTCTGGATGGAGCTCAGGGAGACTCCGGCTTTGGTGCTTTGATCAAATACATAACTGTTATGATGAATCTGAGTGCTGGAGCCCCAGTTCCTCATCTTTGAGGATGCTGTTAACTTGTTTCAAACGTACTTTGAAGTAAGTGCTTTGAGTCAAGAGCACATACAAAGATGGATGTTGTAAAATGCGTGCAATAAAAATGTTCTGCTTTCTCCAAAGAAAGGAAATAATTAATGGAAAGAACCTGATTTATTGGTGTACAGATTGTTTGTACAGTGTTCACTTCCTCTGCTGTAGAGGTTGAAAAGTGAGTAATGAACAAGCAGAAAAAGGGTTGCTTCACTGTTAAGGCAATCCTTTGGGAATAGATTTGCCTCTTTAGCACACTTTGCCGATGCTGAGAAACTTGTTTGCATTTTTATCTGGCCATTAATCTGTCTTTATGTTCCCAAGTTGCTTTCTGGCTCTATATTTCTGGGAACTCAATGCAATAAATACTTTGATGTTGTGATAAGTAGTCCTAGAAATTCTAAACTGCTTAGGAAATGCATCAGTAGTTGCACAGTAGTACTGAATCTTCTTGCTGGAGACTGTTGTGTTGATGTCTGTGGGGAAGCAGTATTTCCTGAGTATTGTAAAACGTAGTTCTTAAATTAGCGCTTGAAATGTAACATAAGGCATGATCCCACACTGAGGAGAGGGGGGAAAAAAAAGTTCAATTCTACAATTCATAAAGTGAGCATATATTTAACCTCTCAGAAAGAAGTCTGGTAATTTACATGAGACAATTATATAAAGAATGCACAGCCATGACTTTCAAATCCCTAATTGCTTGACTTTCCATAGCTGTAACTGCAAAGTGCAGTTTATAGACAGAATTGAGTGTGCATCATACCTTTCTGATTGCTGGTTGGCTATACTGTAAAATTTGGATTGCTGATATGGGAAAGAAGTGATACTGAAATGCCAGTGTTATATTCTCTTGTGCCGTAACCTAGTGTTATTCTGGTGAGGCACTGTGCTCTGCTGTTGCACTAGTTTAGTTGAAAATGATGTATCTGCTTAGAAAGTGCAGTTATAGATATTCAGTGTTAACTACTTGCGTTAATGCAGCTTTGTGAAAGGGCAACATGCACCTACTGCACTTAAGTGGAATTTAGTGCAGTTAGTAGAAGGCATGTTGTTGCAATAGCACATGCTATAATAGGGCATGATTATTTTCTGGAGTCTTCAAGAAAGTTGCTTCTGTATATCAGTCACAGCTGATTGCCCAAAATGCTTCTACAGCATAACTCAGGAGCTACTGATTTGTATAACAAATTCTTGAAGGTTTTTTTTTCCCCCATATGCCACTTGATTACTTACAGCAAAAATAAGGGCATTTTCAGTGATTCCAAGGACCACAGATCACTGTCTTTTGACTTCTGTTTTATTCTAAGTTTTGAGCAGCTGTATTTATAAATCAGTTTTTGATGGATAGCAGCGACTTCCATCTGTGATGAAACAGTAGAGAAGTAGTGTCACAGGCACCAAGAAAACCAGTATGTAGTATATGTAACTTAAGACTTGACAATTCATTAGGTAAGATATATACGATAATTCTGTATTCTGGAAGATGAGGCTTTGTAGAATAAATTGATGAAGTAAATATGTTGATTGTGTGACTGGAAATGGTTTTAAGAAACAAATTCTGTTACTGTTTGCAAATGTCCAACTTCATACTGTTTTAATGGCTGGAAAACCAACTTGAAGTAATTCAGGTTTAAGTTTCTGGTATTTTTCCTCTGAAATGGATTTTATATGGTGCCAATAAAGCTTATTTGTCCACTGAGGCTTTGAAAGAAAGAAATGAGTACCTTATTTTTTTTTTTCTTTAATACTGTTATGTCTCAATAAAAGTTTCACTTTGTTACAATACCAATATTGTTGTTTGTTTCAAAACATTGAGGATCTGTCGAAATAAATGTGACAACGTCTTAAGGTTAGTGCAGCTGGGGAACATCAGAGTCATTTCCCAAACTGATAGGTGCTCCATATGTTTTCAGCAAAAATTGGAAGTTTTTCAGCATTTCACTCAATGCAACTAAAATATATTTCCAAAATATTTTGTTTTATATGCACTGTTGACGTTCTGTAAGCTTTAATTGTCACTGTTGAAATAGTTACTTTAAAATTCATAGTGTATTTACATTTGTGGTTGAACTACTTAATTCCTTGTTTGACATGAAGTGTATTTATCCCCAGTATTCTGGCAGCACATGAAAAATACTCACTCTATTGCACAGAAATTACCATCATTATGTGTTTTTACTCTAAAAAATTATATATAACACAACAATTCTGAGGTGAAATCTTGTACAGAATTGATTGTATTTAATTAAATATTTTGTTTGCTTAGAAGCCTTGTTTATCCAGACTTCCAGAGCAAAAGTATAGAATGATTTTTCTTTTAGGGCAAAAATAACCTATGACTAACCTGAAGAGTTTTAAAGTAAAATTTAAAATATGTTGTTTAAAATCTTTCTTTCTTTCTTTCTTTTTTTTTTTTTTACAGTATGGCAGCCAGGACAGTGGATGAATACTTCCTATACAATGGACAACTATTTTGTTATTTTTCTGGTTTTTTTTTTTAATGTGTCCAAGAACAGGTTTTCAAACCTGTCTGGAAGTTAATAATTTTTATTCTAGCTGATTCAGATGTATTTCTATTTCTGTTATCCCTGGGAATAAAAGAGGTATGTTTATTTCATAGATCAATGCAGGCTAATTCCTCCAAATTCTGGCTGTTCTTCACAGTTGTAAATTTTGCAGATAAATTGTAAGGAGGTGTCTTATTTATATTTCCTGTAGAGGTTTGGCTCATTTGGCTTTTTCTCCTTCACGTCCATGAAATGACTGTCATAATATGATTGTATAAAATAAATGTGTTCAGTATTTCGATGCTGCTTTTATCAGTTTGTCATGGTTTTATGATTTTTGGTACTGGTATTCCACATCATAACATCATGCAGTGCATTTAGAGTTAAAGAGTTAATGCTCCAGCTCCATGGATCATCAATAGTTCCAGGTATACCTGTCTCAGAAGAGAAGAAGAACTACATTCCCCAGAGGACTTAGCGATGCTTTGCGTTCTTACGTATTTACGCTCAGAGGGAAAGATAAAAACTGTCTGCAGTCACGGGACACTCTCTTTCCTTCGGGATCGACTCAGCAGTGGGTGCTCGCTGCCGTCTCGCCTTCAGCGTTAGCGTAAGGCCTTCGGTTTATCGGACACTCTCTCTCTTGCTCATTTTATTTGATTTATTAGATTTAATTCCAATTATATTGTATTATAGTGTGTTATTTTGCTTTTCCGGTATCTATTTAGTAAATTAGCTTTCCTCCTCAGATCGTTGCCGCTGTTTTGTTTCTAGGCCCATCTCCCTTTTCCCTTTTCCCTTTTCCCCTTTCCTGGGGCGTGGGTCCGTGGGTCCCCCGCACCAATCGTCACGGAACCGGGCCGAACGTGCCCTAAACCGTTGACACAGTTTTCAGTAAACTTCTTTCAAACTCCCTGTGAAGGCATTCTTGTGCTTGCACAATTTTTTTCATCTTTTTCAGGATTCTACACGTTTCTTCCAAATCTTTAATGAGGTCAAATATTTAAGACTGAGGAGACTAAGGTAAGATAAACAGAGATGTATATTAGGGGTTTAATGACCCCACGCAGTGTATCCTCTGGTTCATCTGAAGTTTCACATGGAATGAAGGTGGATTTAAACTTTTTTTTAACAAAAAAAACACTGCTATTTTGTGTAGACAGAGGAACAGCTAGTCTTCACAGGGCTAGTTAATCCCTAAATTTGTCTGCTTTCCAATAGTAACTGGTATCAGATGTAATTTTTACAAACACAAACACTCTTAATCCTATGAGTTGCATTGTCTCTCTTCTAGTCTTCCTGATAATATAGTGACATTCATATCTTTTACTCCTTAAATTCTGTAAATGTGTCAAGAAGTTGCCTCCAGAGAGACAGTATCTTTCTTTAATTGAAGTAGTATTTTCAAACATTTGATTTTGATATCAACTCATCTGCTCCTAGTTGTGTGCTAGATGTCAACTAACAAAGGAGAAATTGAGATCTCAGGTTCTGTCTTGGTTTTATTTCATTTTTTTTTTTTTAAGGAGATAATTTGAAGATAAAGCAAAGAAAATTTGTCTGCTGCAGGATGTGATTTTGGTGATGGGTGGTGGGTAGCACAGTTTGGTATTTGGACATACTGTGTTTCTGGAGCTAATTCCTTTGGGAAGTCAAGTGTGAGCCTTGGCATATCATCCCCCCTCACTTTAATGCCATGTGTTTGTAAAAATGTCTGTTTCAGTTATTTTAACCAAACTCAAAGACAGTTGGGTCCTGAAGATTAAATTTACTCTTTCTTCTGGAGAAACAGATTTCATTTTCCCCTTTAACACTGCTAATGTAAGAGTCTGTTTTACCTCAGCTCTATCTGCTTTCACATGTATGCCTGAAATGCATGTATGTATTCACCATATCATTTAGAATTCACATGCATAAAAACACAAATACTTTACCTTCTCAATATGCTATTGATGTAAACGGCTTGAGGTGTGTAGGTTTTCTTTATACAGTGTCCATCAATCAAGGAATATTATTTTTAAAACTAATATTTTGATTCAGCCTTTTAATCAATTTTTATAATGTATTTTTTTAAATTACAGTATCTGAAAATAGCAGAATTAATGAAGCAACATTTTCTGCTTAAAGATTAGGGTGACCTTATTACATACATGAACTCAAGAGCATAATTATTTTCTCAGGGTGGTAAATCCTGTCCATGTATTTCTTGTAATAGAACATGAAGCATTTCATTTAAGGTAGATGATTCCCTGAAATGATTTTAAACTAAAAATTCAGAACTAGTCTTTAAGTTTTTATGTATCCCCTGTTAAGAAAAACACTGAGTCCTTTTTGAGAGTTCTACCTGTAGAATTTAGCAAATAAGCTTAAAATATGTTAAACTTTACAATGCTGTAATAAGATACTAATGGAACTGAAGGGCAGGTATTGCAGTCCCTCAAATGATTTTATTCTTGTCAGTGATGTATGGAATTTCTGCTTTTCCTCATTTTTTTTATTTCTCCCTTTGTTATTCTTGCCACAGAGTAGTGTTTTTTTTTTTTAAGCCAGTTAATTTTGTAGTATATAGTACATTTTCTCTCAACATTGCTAAAGCTGTAGAAGTAGCTGAAGTTTGTCACTTTAACCAGCTGTGGCACTGCAGGATTAGTGATGGTGGTAATGCACTCAAGCACATAGGAATTCATATCTAGGAGAAAGTTTCATAATTGTTTAGCCATACATCCGTACAGTCCTCTAGTAGTGGAACAGATTCAACTGTAGTCAGATGCCAAACTAGAAATCTTTATATAAAGGAAGATTTATGCTGCTTTTATGTAAGACTATACAAACTCAGCCTGTCAAAAAAAAATATTGATTTGAATTGCAGAATGAGTTCTGACTGGCTCAGAGCTGTGCAGCATGTGGCTGTAGTATCTTTGGGTGCAGCAAGGCCTGCACCACTGGAGCATAGTGTGAGGCTGAGCCTGCAGTAACGCTGGCAGAACCTGTGCCAAGCTCCTTGCTGCACCCTGCTAGTAAGGAGCTGTTCTGTGTGTCTCACTGAGCCAGTCTTTATCTTCTGGAGTGATGCAAGGAACAAAAATATGATGTGCTGGTACTGCCCGATGAAGTGTAGTTAGCTACTGTATATATTACTCCTAAATTACTTCTCCCTATTAGTTACTACCTTGTATATTTTTGCATTCAGTTTATTGTCTGGCCCTCCCCAGCTTGGCCTGTACTGTATTTTTCTCTGTACCATTTCCTTTAAAGTTCCAAATATGTTACTGTCTTCATCAGTTTTATCCAGTCATTCTTTTATTTAATTTAACAGCATCTGAAATTGTAACAACCTGGCTTTTTCCAGCTGTTCAGTGTGTAACGTGGAGCGGAAGTAGGAATGTGCCCCATCTCACTGAGCAGCTTCCTCATTATTCTTTCCCCTGCTATATTCCCAGTCTTTTTTTTTTTTTTCATTCAATAGATTTTTCTTTCCCCCCCCCCGGCTACTNTTTTCTTCCCCCCCCCCCCGATTTATCTGTTTAGTGCACATTGCTTTGTGAGGCAGAATTCCTTCATCTAGCTCTGGGCTCTAAGCAATGCAGCATTTTAAAATACAATGAGTATCTACATTGGCACTGCTGTGTGGATGGGGAGGATTCTTTGTTACTGGCGGAAAGTGACATAGCATCAGGTGCACACACAAGAGGAGAAAAAAAAATAGAGTAGACTTGTATGTTTGGGTAACAGCAAACAGTCCTTAATGTGGTTTTCCTTTATACTAAGCCTGCAGTGTGATACTAGCTAGCGTACATGCGTATGTCTCTAAATAATGAATTGTTCATTTACAGCTCTCTTCTAAAAATGAGTAAATAAACAAAAATAATGCTAGCCCTAGCTTTTCCTTTTTCTTCTCTGGAAGAAGAAACTGAAAGAAAGGTGTCATACATCTTCACAGTGAATCCAGAAATCTCCTGAGTTGGCCCTGTTCCTTGGAGGCACTGTGGCAGGCCCAATTAAGCACTTCACAGAATCTCTGCAGTAAGTGATACGCAACAGCAATGCACCTGCACATCTGAAGGGGTTTTATTTATTTTTTTTTCATACTAGTTCCACTGCTCCTGTGTTTATCTACTAGATTTGGAAGGGATGTGAGGAGGAGGGGCCTCCCTTGTCAGCTGCAGATATTTTTGCCGTAATGAAGACAGCCTGTTCTCCCCACTATGTGGGGAGTGCTTCTCTCACAGTTTTGGTGAAGGGTCTGAAACTGTGCCTGAGCAATGGTGCTCGTCAATCTTCATTTACTCTGTGGACCTTCACCTTCATTTCTGGAGGAGAAGGGCAATTTTGTCAGATCTAATGAATTTTTTTGGTCAGTATTTACTTGAAGTGGAAAAATTCTTCTGTGAGCTTCCCTTCCACCAGACAATGTGCTCTCTTCCCCTTTGCAAACCAGAAAGAACCTCTTGTGTTCTCCATGTCTTGCTGGTGGGCACAGCTGCTGCTGCAGTTTGGGGCCCTGTTTTCCACCACCTGTGTGGCAGGCCTCTTGCCTAGCAGAAAAGGCTTTAGGTGTGCTAGTTGGCAGCTGGCTGAACCTGAGCCCATGGTGTGCCCAGGTGGGTGAGGAAGCCAGCAGCAGCCTTTTTTGTGTCAGCAGGACTGAGAAAGTGACTGTCCCCTTGTACTGCAATCATACCTTGAGTACTGTGTTCAGTTTGGGATCCTTCACTACAAGGACATTGGGTTGCTTGAATGTGTTCAGAGAAAAGCAATAAAACTGGTGATAGGACCAAACAACAAGGCATCTGAGTGTGGCTGAGGGATCTGGGGCTGCTTAGTCTCTACCTGAAAGGAGGCTGCAGTGAGGTGAGTATATTTCAGGTGAGAAGTGATAGGAAGCGAGGAAACAGCCTCAGGCTGTACCAGGTTAGGTTTAGATTGGATATCAGGAAGGATTTCTTCATGGCAATGTTGGCTAGGCATTGGAATGGATGGCCCAAGGAGGTGGTGGAGTCCCAGTCCAGGAGATATTTAAGAGATGTGTGGGCATGACACTAAGGGACGTAGCTCAGTGCTGGGACTCAGTCAGGCTGATGGTTGAACTTGACGATTTTGAGGGTCTTTTCCAATCTAAATGAGTCTATGATTTGATGAAGGTGGCTTTGTGGCACCATAGTTTGCTGTTGCCATGTTTAAAGGCAAAAAGAGATTGTGGCTGTAATGGGGAGTGCATGCTGACCTTACTTAATCTTCAGATCCAATGTTAGTGTTACTGATTGTGCTTTCAGTACTGCCCCACAACGAGTGGAAATGAGCTCCAGAAGAGTTGCTGAGGCCGTCTGTCTCAACATCCAACTTGATGACAGCGGTTATTTCTGTGTTTTCTAACACGGCAGCGGATGAGTGCCCACACCCTGCCACCAGCTCCAGCCTGTTCCCACTCCAACCCGGAGGGGCAGCAGCGAGAGCCAAAGGTACGGAGCCGTCCTGCTGCCCGCCCGCGTTGCCGTGGGAACGGAGTCGCCGCGGCGGCCGCCATGAGCGCATCCAGAGCCGGGCCCCGCGCAGCCTCGGCCACCCCTCGGCTCGTTCAGGTACCTGCCGCTCCGGGGCAGTGCGAGGCGGGGCCCTGCTCGGGCGGCTTTGACACAACGCTAACTGTACGTTGGCTGCTTCTGTGGAGGGTGCCTGGCCGTACGGCCGGCTGTGAGCCGCTCCTACCAGTTATCTGTTCAATTATAAGTTTAATTTCGCCCTGTCCTGTTTTTCTTTTTCTTTTTTAACAGTTCCTGCAGCTGCAGGGCTTTACGCATTGGTGGGCATGTGCTTTGGTCCCGGCTCAGCGCGCTCGTTAGAGCTTATCTTTACAGATTCAAGGACTAAAGTTTTCCTTGTTAAGTGCTGCAAAGGGAGGGTCTGTCATGGAGCAGGAATTTACGGTTATCAGAGAATTTCTTCTCCGCGTTTCTTGTTCCTTTGAAGCTGGTTTACTGGCTTTGATGTGGGTTTAAAGGAAACGCTCCAGGATGCAGCTTGGAAGGATCCAGTTCATTCCTGCTGAAGATATAGCAGAGAACTTGCAGCAGTTTATTACTCTGAAGGGAGAACTGTTAGCATGCAAACAGCTTGGCGTATCCCCAGTAGCTGAATGGCACTTGTGTAGTTGTGCCATATAGTTCTGACACACAAGATCAACATGTACAACCTCTGTTTTGTAACACTGACTGCCAGTTCTTAGAATTGCTTTGACTTGACTGCAGAGTTTTTGTTAATGCTGCTTAATTGCAGAATTGGCAGTAGCTCCATCCTGCATCCTACTGACCTGAAGTCAGGCAGACCATGAAGGTGCTAATGTCTATGAACATCATAAACAGTGGGTGCTCAAAAGTGCACTAGTAACTATGTGTTTATTAATGGTGGGATACAAACAGCAAATACAACTGCAGCACTCCCGTGACTTGACTGTGTTTTATGCCTTCACGTTTAAACATACTGAAGTTATTCGGCTTTTACTGAATGCAGTAAAACACAATAGGTGTCATAAGAGAACTGCAAGAGTGGCATTCCCCCGTGGTCTGTTTTTAAACAAGTTTTTTTTTTTTTTCTTTACAAAAGTCATTTACCTCTATTCAGTGCTGATGTAGTAAAAACAGTAGAACAAGTGATCTGTGAAAATCTGCATAAGCATTTAGCATTGTTGGACACTATTCCTTTTATTTATTTATTTTTGCATTACCAATTACCATTGTTACTACTTTGAGATTAAATACCTTTTCCTCATTATTCACTTTAGGGAAGCAGTGACATGAAGTGTCAGGGGAGTTACAAATTTGTTAATTTAGCCATGCTACCAAACTGCAAAGTAAAAAAAAGAAAATCCCAAAATATTAAATAATATTTACATTAATTGATGTCTCTCTCTGTCTTGAGATGACTGCTTTCTCCTGTCATACTAAATTTGTTTCTTTTTTTATATTTAGATTCCAAGTCACCTTACCTCAACAGAGAAGAAAATGAAAGACAGAAATGCTTTAACTGCTGCTGGTAGTAAAGGGTAAGAGTGAAATTTTGATTGTTGTGCAGCTTTCATCTGGGCCGAGCAGAGAAACAACACTGGACAGTGATATTTATCTTTCAGTAATGCTTTTTTTTAATGATTACTGCAAAGGGAGGAGGGTAGGGCTGAAAGGAATTTAGAAAATCTCTTGGTGCTGTTGGGAGCAGTTTAGTTTTGCACATTTCTAGAATGGTGCACCAATGCATGAAAACTCCACAGACATATAACCAAAAGAGAACATGCACCCCTCCTAGAACTCAGCCTTTTGGAATTGCACACACAAACTACAAGCAGAAAGTTGGGTCCGTTACATGAGCAAATCAGAGGAAGCAAAGAAGTCTTTGCAGAGTGGGAAGTGATCAAAAATAATTTGACGTTTCTTAGAGTTTGGTCAGTTTGCCCTTCATATTATCCAGTTGGAAATAGTTTTGAATCATTACTTGCAAATTTTAAGATTGATGTTGATAAAGCGTTACTAATATAAGTATTTTGAGATCTCTGAAGGCAAGGCAAATTGTGTGAAGTATTGCTGAGAAAGAAGATAATCTTTCTTTTTTCCTTCCAGAAAATCATGCAAATTAGATTCTGAATGATAATATATTCTTAATATTATGTGTCCAACTGTAATAAATACAATCAAATCACAGTGTTTAAACTTTCCCTTACAGCAGCTGAGCCCATGAAAAATGAATTCCTATTATCCTTCTTTTGAAGGGAGCCTTAGCCTCCCTCGTGTCCACTAGCAGGTTTGGGGCTAAAGTTTGCTTCTTATTTCTTAGAGCATTATATTTGTGTGTTTTTTTTCAACTGCACATTCATTCCAGCAATGCATATTGGATGTTATCTTCATTCTGATAGCAAGAAATAATAGTCAGCTGTGCTGCTGTTATGAAAATGCATTGTATTTTCATAAATTAGAACAATTTTAATGCACATATATCCCCGCACATATATATTTGCATTAGAAATTAATATTGCAGATTCAGGATTTATTGTTTGATAGAATATGAACTACTGTAATATTTTTCAGCCTCTATTGTTTTTTCTTTTTTTGTGTTTCTGTTTTTCTGTAGAAATGAAGGGAGAACAGAGCCCACAAAGGTTAGTGAATTGTTATTTACTTCTGTTATGCCAACCCCAATGTGAAAAAGAAATTCCAGCCCCGAGTGCAGTGCCCAACAATGTGGGCAAAAGGCGAGGAATGGACTTGGCAGATCACTCAGTGTAGTGGTTAGTGGTCATTCTTGAGGGCTTTCTATTTTGGGTAGGGTTTTTCTTTCTTTTTTTTAAAAATTAAATATAATTTGAGGAAGGAGAGCAGTGGTAGTAGTGCTTGCAAGGATTGAGATTAGCTGTATAATGGGAAACAATGTTGGTAAGGAGGAAATGTTAATGAAGGAAAAGCTGACAAAAGCAGAATGGGTGACTGACTTTGAACAGCTGACTGGTTTTTGGAGTGTATGGGGGAAGTTTATATCTAGTAAATGTTGAAATTCTGTTGATTCTGAATCAGGAGAGGTTTCCAAATTACAGGCCAGCTGTCATATGGTAAAAAATGAAAATTGAATAGAAAACTAATAACAACAATGACCTTATGTTGTTTGTCTTCTAAGGAATGCCTATTGCTAATGAAGCTAAATGTCCAAGTAGCTTCTGGTCTTCAACACTCTAAATATAGATTTAGGTTCAGTTTAGCACTGAAAGTGAAATGAAAACTTCACTTTCTTGCAGGTAAACAGGAAGAGTTCAAAGAAGTCCACAATGTGAATGGGAGAAACACCAAAAACCCAGACTTCTTAGAACTGATGGATTTATAATTCATGAAAGTTTTTTTTTCTGTCTGCTGCCTCTAGGTCCTTTAATGTTATTCACTTAACAGTAATCATTATAAGCTGTAGTACCCGTGAAACTTTACAAATCTGATTTTTTCAAAGGGAAACAAAAGCTCCATTTGTAGGTTATAAATTTTACCCCTATGGTAGAGTCATGCCCAATTAATTGCATTGTTGTGTGAATGACTAATAATCAGATTTATGAGTAGCTGCTGGCAAAACATAGAAAGCTGTATACTTAAATATTAAAATATGCACACTCCCTGCCAAAAATGTTATAATCATACCAGCCTTCTGAGTGTGGTGTCACAAAGATTGGCCTTGTATTTACTAAGGCACTTGAGAATGTGGAGAACTGCTTCTATAAATCTCTGAAATAGTACATGTGTGAAATGGTAATTTCTATTGACTTTTGCATCTGACTTATTTTAAAACTCTTTTAAATCCTTCTAGATTTGTGTCTTTACATCTTTTAAATGCTAATGATCTTAACATCTATCTACGTTTGTATGACAAACGTGGAATTCAAAAGTTCCAGCTTGAATGGGCATTCTTACACTGATTCTTGGTGATGAACAAGAGTCTTCGTTCTTCAGCTGTGGTCTGCAATTTTTTTTTATTTAATCAATTTTGAGGTATTATTTCTCCTTTCTACTGAGTCAGAAGTGGTTGTGTTTGTTTAGAGAAGAAAGTTTGCATTAATACAGTAGTTAAAAATGAAATTACATATATAAATATATAAAGTGTTACTGTCTGCAAGCTCCATCCATGGTTTTGGAGCCCTGCTAAATTACAGAATGAAACAAAACTCTGCCTCGAAGAATTTCATCTGGTTGTATAGTGTGAAACAAGTGGAGTTAGGCAACAAAGAAGACAAAGTAGCAAAGAGATGGTACATGCCTTGCTTACTCCCTCGGAAGGATGATAAAGTGTTGAGAAAATTAGGAGCCCTTTTATCTCAGAGATTGCTCCCTGTTTTGTGTGACCATGAGCTGTTCTGCATATATCGGTTTGGACTGATGAATGTGGTAACTCCTTTGTGAAACAGAAGGGCTAAGCATCTTTAAGGAGATGAACGTGATTGAACTTGATGGATTTAACCTGGTGTCTTCTACTGAAGTGAATAAAGATTAGAGAGTTGTCAATATTATGAAAGATAACCCAAAGCAGTTTATCTTCTGCTGCAGTCTGAACTAGTAGTTTTGTCCTGTTCCTCAGGGAATTGTGTGTGTTCCTTGATGGAGGGTTATTTTACTGGACACTCACCTGTTTAGTAATCTTTCATTTTTTCTGTTTAGAATGGATAGGATCTGAACTTGCAATTTATCTCAACCTGGAAATCAGTGCCAGCCTAGAAGAAAGCAGAAAGGCTACAGTGTCATGCTTTTAACTTCAAGATATGTGCAAGTCTCCATTAACCTCTGGTAAACTTTGGATGCTTCAGGTTTCTGGCTTAATGAAACCTTAAAGAACTTGGAACTCCCTTATCAAGCCATCACATGGCTGTCTCCTCAAGCAACACATTGCCAAAGCTGAGATAAGGAAAGGCATCCAAGCTACACCCTACTTGGTATAAGAGAGGAAACTGCTGACAGGGAGTTCTTAGGAGGAGCTCTGTAACTCCATAGGGGACGATAAAATTGAAATAGAGATTACTGACCACAGTGTGTAAGCTGTCAAAACTGTTGAGGTACTTGAGAACTGGAGGAAAGAAACTGTGGTGCTTTTTTTTTTATTAGACGTTTTGCTTGTTTTTCTGATTGGGAAAGCCGTGAAAGTGCAGTGTTGAGTACACACTCTGAAACACTGTCCAGAAGTTTCTGTGATGTTTCAATAAATTGTAAGCTCTATTTGTCAGTTTTTCATGTTTTCAGCTAGGTACACGTTCTATTGATCGGATAACAACAGCTGCTGATTATATCAACCAGCTGGCATTTGGTGTATTTCCTAGCAGTCAATCATGACAACTGTTACATGGTCAATGGAAAGTTATCTGTGTCAGCAGAACATGTACTTTTCACGTTTTCTGTAAATTTTGTTTCAGGGAACTGATTTTCTGACAGTTAAAAGATAAATGAGAACTATACATTCTCTTTCTCGTTTCCATTCTGATCAGTGTGCAATTATAATGATCAGGAAGCTCAGTTCTTTAATTAAATTATTCCCAGGTATGCTGGGTGAGATTTTGCTCTTCTACCTCTTTCTCAGTGGAACAAGGTTAAAAGCAATAGAGACAAGAAAGGAAAAAAGATCAAAAAAACAGGTGTGAACTAAGCTGGGGGTTGTCTCTTTCTGGGACCTTAAGCAGTTCTCTTGAACTCCATTCTTAAAATGGTTTGTGATTTAGTTTGTTTTCCATACATGGAGTCTGTAGAGAGTACAAGAGTGGAAACAAGCTGTTGGTGAGAAAACAGTTCAGGCAAAGAGATAATGACATGTGATGCTCACTTTTGTTGTTGTTGTTCTAAAGCAAGCTAATCCTGCTTCTGTTTCAATAAGGGTTATGCATCTTGTTATACAGTCCACTGAACAGAAACACTGTTTAATTTCTTTTTTTAAATGGAACAATTCACAAAAATGTTCAAAGGTGTTGCTAGTCTTCAGAATCTCGATGTTTTTAGGGAATAACAAAATAAAGGGTTTTTTTTTGTACATATGCATGCATATATGTGCCTCTCTGTGCTGATTAAATTAACATGGGTTTTGGAGACACCTGATAAATCAGAACTGTCTAGCTTTTCTCTGCTTCACTTGCCCTTTAATACAGCATTTGGTTGTACACTTAAATCCCTCATGGTTTTTTTTTTTTAATACTGCTCACTGTTGTTCATCAGTGAATGGGTAGATAAGCATTCTAAAATACAAACCTGAAAACATTAGGATTGTGGTTTTATTTCTTTCTGGTTGGGAGCCGGTATAATAAAAACCTCTTGTTTTGTCTTCTAATGTGTGCTCTCAGCATCACCTAACAGACTTCTGTTCTCCATGTTAAATTACATCATTTTGTAGTCACTATCAACTGGGGAGATTAATTAAATTCCTATCAAGTCCTCAGGTCTGAATTACACCTCGGAAAATTCAAAGACTGAGAAATCTCCTACACTTTTGCTCTGCTTTAGAAGAACCACGCAAAAATGAGGAAGTGTAGTAAGAAGAGTCTTAAAAGCACAGCTAAAAGAATTGGAGTCTTGCAAGTGGCATGAAGAGGATTGTGCTGGGCAGTGCTTGACATCTATTAGAAGGGTTTAGGAATGAATGAAGTCAGTATGGTAATGGGGATTGCTAGGGAAGAAGGCCAACATTATTCAGAAACCAGAAGTTATGTCCAAACTTGATGGAATTGAGGACTTTGCAGGCAAGTGGGCAAGCCAAAAAGCAAGTTTGAGAAAACTAGGATGGACTATGCCCTTGAGAAGGCATGGGTTCTTCAACCTGGTAGAGAAGCAACAGATATGAGATGTGATTGAAAGCTGCAAAATCCTGAGGTGAAGACTGATAGCCTTTGCTTTTTTTGTCACTGTTTCTAACAACATAAAGATTAGAGAGCATGTGGAGTAACTGCAGTATGAAAACCAAAGTGGCTCTTTGCATAAGACACTTGAGGGCTCTCTTGCCAAACAATGTTCTGGGTGAAAGCTGACATGGGTCAAAGGAAGAATGACTGAGGTTTGTAGCAGGGGGATCTTCAGAGTGTAGTTGGCAAAGAGTGTAGTTCAGAGTGTAGTTCAAGCAAATAATAGAAAGGCCTTTCGTCTCTGTCTAAAGGTGCCTTTTTTTGAATTTAAATATTGTGTTACAAGCATGTGAATGACTCTGCATATATATTCTGCCCCTGAAGCAAAGTGTTTAAAAATGCAACGTCTAAGGGATTTATTTTCACACTGTCTTCTCAGGAGTCTTGTGATCACTTTCTTTCGAATATTCCTGTCACCAGAGAGCAGATGAACCACTATCGAGCTGCAGCGGAGACTGCTCAGAGTGAACTAGCAGCGCTATCAGCGAAGTATGACTGTGCCCAGTCAGAGGTATATTTAAAACTATCTCCAAATGCTTCTTCATATCTGAAGATTTTCTATAGTATCTTTCTGCAGAGAACAGAAAGTTTACAAAAAGTACAAAAATTATTTGTTTTACTACAAGCTTTTTGTTTGTTGTAATATTTCATTTTTCTTTTTTATGTAGCTGGTAGGATTTTTTTTTTGCTCTGCTTGCTTGTGTTCATGAACTCACTGAGTTTATATTTGGACAATTTTTATGAGTTGTCTTCATACAATACTGAACGTGGTATCTTGTACTTAAACCTGAATTAATGTTTTGAAATTGTGTTTGTGTAAAAGTTCTGATATCTGTCCTCCTGTTGTTATTAATGACTTGAGAGAGAGCTGCTCATCCTCACCCATTTCTCCACTTTGTTCAAATTACTGCTCCCTAAGTTCACATTGCTTACATTGCCAGTGAAGTTGTGTTTGAGCTAGTGAGATTGACAGTAACGTAAGAGGCTGAAGAATACATGCATCCTTTTCTGCTGTCTCTGCTTTGTGAATGGTGGTTCTCAGCAGAGAGCATTTATTAAAGGATATGGAGTTTTCATATTTTCATGCTTCATATTTTTTAATCTTTGACTGAATTATGTTGATTTGATCCAATTCAGCAATGTAAGAATTGGTCAGCTTAAAATGAGTCACCTGCATCTATGAGTAATGAAATGCTCCATCTATTTGTTTACATACATAGAGTTAGGTGTATGTATCCACAAATATACATAGATACGTGAAGCTTGTTAGAAATGCGAATATTCATCCAACCAGTTCTTTAAACATCTAAACATCTATGCATTTTATGGATACACTTATTTTGCACAACTGTAATGTCTCAAATAACTTCACTTGTGTAGCACCTGAATCTTAAAAAAGTGTCTCAATAAATAAAATATATTTTACCATAGTTAGCTGAATATGGTAAATAACAAGCATTTACTACTGTAGAAGAGTGAGCTATTGATACAGTGTCCAGTCAGAACTACAGGGGTGAGTGTCCATCAGCTGTGCTTTTGACCAGCTGATCTTGAAATTACTCCAGAGTTCCTCTGCAGTTAATGGCTATCCAAGATCATTTCATATTTGAGAACTCATATGGGATTTCATGTCCTCATAGCAAGAATTTTTTACTGGAAATCTTGAATGACTTTATTGCCAGCATGGCTGACTGATTTATAGACTCCTTCAACTCTGTTCTTGCAAGCCATAAGAATAGGCAAGAAAGCAGCTGTTTATACTCTTAAGACCTTCCTGACCTAGCTGAGGTCAGAGCCCAGTTATGCTGAATGTTTTTAAAATTCATGATATGGGATTATTCTTGTGTTGATTTTTTTTGTTTTTTTTTCCCTCCTGCTATTGGAACTGACCACAGAGACAACAGTCAGGATGAAAAATATCACATTTGGCAAATGAGGAGTTGAACTACAGAGAAATTTTAAGGTTATGAACAATTTAAGTTACCATAACTTGGTCCAGCTGCCAAATAAAGCAATCCTATTGTTCTTTCAGCTGCTCATTTCCATTTTCACACTGCCCCATTCCTTGCTTTAGCACATGTCTGCATTGTGTTATGGTGCACTGGTTTGGGGAGCTGATTCAGCAGAAAGATGAAGCCTTTCTTTCTGGGTTGTTTTTCAGTTGTGTCAGTTTTCCTGATATATTTCTCCCCATTACCGTGTCAGTGTTCCTGATAGTGCAAAGATGAGAGTGGGTAATGAATGTGAAGCCTATGAGATGGGGAAGGGACAAAGCTGTTCTCAAAATCAGTGCTGGCTTATGTCAGCTCCAAAGGCAGTAACTGTTCAGCTGTGTTACCAGCTGGAATTTTACACTGAGCATCTTGGGTTTTCTCACACTGGAAGCTAATGGGAGAGCTATGGATTTTTTTGACCTACTGCACTGCAGCAAAACATCTTAAATATTCACTGCCTTAAATTTTTTGCCACAAATTTTAACCAGTATGTCAGAGCATTTAACATGGTTTAATTATTTGAATGTTAATCTTACACGGTAGAAGCTAAATGCTTTGTGTGACATGTTACTGCTTATAACTGGTAGTGTTGGGAAAGCTGAAACAATTCCTAGCGCCTCTTGTGGTAAAATTCTCACTGTAAATTATGTGTTGAGTTTAGCAAAATAAAACAATTGAACTGTTATCTCATGTGCCTCGTGCATCTGCTGGAAGCTCAATCCTTTAGAGAAGTCTGTAACAGAAATAGTTCTATGGAAATTAGTGTTCTAACAAGAACAGAGAAGGGAAGCTAGAGAAAAACAAATGAACTCCACAAACTGCTGGAAAGCTCCAGCGTTGTCTCTGGAACAGACATTTGATATTTGGCAGTGATCTCTCCCTTCCTCCTTAAGAGGCTGTCATGCTGCTTCTGTGTAAGTCTAGTTACATTTCATTAAATTATCTAACCAAAAAATAACTATTTGCTTAAGCTGAGAAGAGGTTGCCTTAGAGCACAACTCTTAAAAATTCTTTTCCTTTGAATATGCAGCAAGTCATCAAAGGGCTCCACCCTCTTAAAAGAGGATGGCGTTACTGCAGCTCTCTGCAGCTACAGGTTGTGGAATTGTGCACCGGAGCTGGGAGTGGGGAGGAGGCATGCAAAAAAGAGGGAATGGTGGTGTTAATTACTGCAATGTATTGCATATATGTAGGTGAGGTGGATTAAGGTTGTACAGGAGAACTATAGATGGGCATTTTCTAAATTCTGATTCTGTTAATAGATTTATCTTAGGGGCAGAAATCAATGTAAGAAATTGAACGATATGAATGACAGCAACTATGTATTTCTATTGTATTTTCTAGTGATATGAAAACAAAAGTTACCTCCTTCCACTTAGTCTCACAGTGGTATAAGACTCAATCTTTTATTCCAGAAGTTTTTTGTTTCTTGTTGTGCTATCGAATTTTAAATGTTTGTGTTTTTCAGCCTGGATGAAATTATTCTTCCTTCTAATGAGTTTTCTCATTTTCTGTTTATAGCTTCTTGAACTCAGGACCAGAATGATCTCTAAAGAAACCTCTCTTAAAGAACTGAAGTCTGAAGCTGAAAACTACAAGGAAAACAATGCTAGGCAGGCATCTCTCCTCCTGTCTTTGCAAACACGAGTTCAGGAGACAGAAGAAGAGTTGAGTGTGCTTGTGGCTTCTATAAAACAAGCTGAACTAACGGCTCAGGAAGCTATGAGGGAAAACAGGGAGCTGAAGAAGAAACTTCATGAGCAAAATGCCAGACTTAAGTAAGATTAATGTCCGATAAGAATTTTTGATGACAGAAAACTGCAATTGTCAACAGAACATAAGGTGGTGGACAGACTTAATGACAGATCTGAATTCTGTTGTGTTGCTTTGCAAAGTAATTGTACTTGACTGTGATGGAGGGTATTGAGATTTATATATTGGTTTGTGTTGTTTGACCTGAAATGGGACTGTAAGAGTTGTGTCCTGCAGAGGAGAAATGGTCAAATGAATCAGCTTGGTTTAACCACAGTATTTAGAAAAAAATGAGTGCAGAGGGCTGTTTGGACACAACAGAAGTGATAGGTATGGTTTCCTTGTTCAAGTGCTTCCAAGTGTAGCACTGAGGAAAAAAGGTACTCAGTGCCTTTCTCATCACAGCTGTGATGAGCAGTGCCTGCAACTACGGCCTTAGTGCTCTGTCCTGTCCTCATCACGTGGTGTCTTATGCAGATGTTACCTGTCAGATGCAAGGGTCACGTAGTGATGAGTGGTGATGCTGCTGCACCGCTTCGATCTCTTTCTGTTCATCTATGTCACAGCTGGAACTGGAACAGTGTCAAGTGAATTTCTTTTGTATAAAGTTGTCTGTTAGGAACACTGTAATGAAGCTGTGGTATATTCTTACTAGGGTGTCTATCTATTTAGGTATATGTAGCATTAAGGGAATATGTTATTGTTTCTTCAGCTTTTAATAATGCTATCTTTCTTCCTGTTTTCTGGACATTGCATTAAGAGTTAGAGAAGAGTTAACCAGATGCCTGTGTTTCCCAAATAGTATTTTGTACAGCTCTTGTAGGCTTTAGGTGTTAGAAGTAGGTAACTCAGTTATTTTTTGTATCTAGAGAAATTCAGCACAGTATACTTGTCTATACCAGCTGAATTACTAAATGACCTTCCTGAAGAGTGCTTATGTTGGTTGACAAAGACTTTACTGTCTCCTTGTTTACGTTGGAATTAATCTGAAGTCAAAAAGCGTATTATGCATTCTAGCAATTTAGAAAACACTGCAATCTCTAAGAATATGGCTAAGATTCTTTAAAGTGCTTTTTTTTTTCTTCTTGTTTGCCTCACTCACAAGGAGAAATCTGTCAAAACACTGTGCATCAAAATTAACCTATTGTTACAGTGGTAGGATCAGTTTTATGTGGCATAAACCTTTTCTGTCTCTCCCATTGTGGTCCTGTCTTCTAGATGGCTGCTCTCTTTTGCCCATGTCACTTGTGCCATTTGTATTGCTGCATGATTCCCCCGGGGTCAGCTCCAAGAGAGAAATAAACAAAATAAAAAGCGTAATTTCTGGCTTTACCAATCCCAGGTCTGGTTAGCTGCATACCTTGGTGAACCACGAGGCTGCTGGCAAAAGGGAAGAGTCAAGGGGAGGGTGAGACTGCTCTTCCAGAAGGAACATGTTGGATTAAACTGATTGTGAATCTGAATTGTGAACTGAATCTATACTTTCAAAGCTTTTTCTCCTCTTCTACTGATGGTTACAGGTGCCACTTATTATCGGTCAATTTATTGGCTTAGTGAACTGTAATTACTTACTCTGACCACCTTGGTTAACGTGTAGCTGTTCATAATTGGATATTCAAGATTTTAATTGGAACCACAGGTAAAAGGGAATAGTAAGCCAGTAAACATGAAATACATGTTTGTATTCTATACCCTGGGGATAGAGTCGTGTTTAATGAATTCTGTGCTCAGCTTCCAAGATGTACGTACTCCCTATTAAAAAATGGTACTTTTCTACTCAACCAGTCTATTGCCAAGGTATTCTTAGACCCTGAACTGTGAAGAGCCTTTTTTTTTTTCCCCTCCTCTTCTCTATGCTCATTAGTTCTGAAGAGCTAACAAAACTGTGAAAGAGTTGTGTTCTTTTTTTTTTTTATACCCAAACACCTATTTTCTAGGTGCTGTTGCCTTTATGATTATACTGAAGATAATTAGGTTATTTGTAGAGTTGTCAAGTATGTGCTTTATACTTGATTGTTTATTTTTAGAAGCAGTCATAATTTTGATGCTGATGTACTTTGATTTATGGAGCCATAGAAGAGTTTGCGTGGTTGGTAGTCAACCTAGTACAATATTCTGAGGTCAGCTCTGAAAGTAACGCCTCCTATTTTATTATGTTGGTTCACAGTGTTAGAGGTGGTTATTGATACAGCTGTAGAGGTTGAACCTTTCTGACAGCGTTCTGCTACATGTTGTTGCTGTGTGACAGGTGGCAGCAGGAGGGCAGTCTGACAAAATGCTATCTGACACGGAAGTGTGTGAAGCAAAGGTGTGTCACTGAATTCCTCCATGTAGAAAAAATGGCACCCACTGACATTTATCAGTGCTGATAGAACATCTATGGAGATCAGTGACTGTCATCACAGTGAGGTGGTAGGTGCTGCATTGGAGCAATAATGCTGTCTGTCATAGCAGCTATGCAACTGTGAGTCATCTCAGATGGTAAAGATTTTTACAAGAAACATTGACAGCAGTTGTGCTGATTTACTCCTGAGGCTCCAATTTAAAGTTGGCTATCTATAGCCAGTTAATGTATGTTTGCACCTAACGTGCATTTTCTTTGTGTCTCATATTGCTTTTTGATTATAGAGTGATACTTTGTGCCTGTTTCTTCCTAGAGCAGGAGAAATCAGAAGTGTAGGAGGCTGAGCCCAGAAATGGCTGACATGTTCACCTTGAGAACTTGGTGCATCACTCTCATAAGCAGGTGCTTAACAGATTCAGTAGACCAGATGCTTTAGTCAGTTGTTTAGCAATATATCACATCTCACTTTATTCCAGTGTTCTAGTCTTTGTGAAAACCTTGCTGTAGAAACTACCTTGTTTCTCACCTGGAAACTTCATTTGTCTCTTGCTCTGAGTGTAGTTTTGCCACTGCTTCTCTCTCTCAGGTGTAATCGGAGAGTGATTCTGAACTGAGAGTTGTCAGTGTTGTTTCCGTGTTGTATGTTGTGATCTCTGAATGCTATTGGAATTAGCAAGTGCTGTAGACAGCTTGATAGCAGTTCTTTCCTGCAGGATCTGTTGGAAGGTATACTGAGACTGATGTCCCAGGTGTATAAACTACCCCTCCTTCTAATAAGAATGGTACAGGAGTTGATGTTTGGACTACATAAATTGTCATTCTGAGCTTTTTTTTTTTTGGGGGGGGGGGTATTTTTGTTATTGTTTTACAGGTTTTACAGGAGTAATGCTTGGTGTTAACAGAATCACGAGCATGATGTAGATCTACACATTAGCTATCTGTGCTGTCTATGGCAGTGCATGCTTCCCAAGCTGGTCCTCATCTCTGGCAATGGGAAGAGTGTAATCAAATGCATGCCACTCTGTGGGCTGTTTCTTCTTGCTGAGTATACTTATGAATGGATACTTGCTGTTGATGTTGCTACATCTAGCAGTAGGACAGTTAGTTGTTTTGTGTGGGATATCTGTCCAAATGGTAGGCCTCTTTTGGAGGCGATGGAATTAATGACAAATAACTACCTTTTTGGCACAGTTTTGTGGTAATTTGTTTATACTTTTTTTCTTTAATTTCTAAAAATCTCTAGCTTGAATCCAGCCTGATTTTTTTTTTCTCTTTACATCCTATTTACCCTGTACTTGTGGGCAATATTACACTGTGGAATTCTCGATGTACAGCAAGAGACAAACAGTCTCTGCTTCTGCCACTGAACTTCCCATCAGAAGTACTCTGGATGTCCTACACTTTCCCTGTTTCTGCTGTTTAAAAAAAAAGAAGTCAGTTTCATAAGAAGGGGATGTGAAGTGCTTTTAGCATATCTTCACTACAGTTTGATTTTTTTTTTCCCCTTGTTTTTTTCTAGTCTTTTACCTGCAAACTCTGTTTCTAATATTGTGAGGACTGTGTTCATTGGTACTACCTGGTTCCTGTGTTTTATGAAATCCTGTACTGAGAATGCAGTTGGGATTGTAGAAGATGCTTTAAAGTGCTAAGCAAAGACAATGATAAGAAGTGTTCACACATGAGATGACAAAATAAAGTTATTTTGTATTAATATATACATAGAGAATTATATAACATGTAACTTTGAGTTCATTTTGCTCTGTACAGAAGCCAGAAATCATTTTGAGATATGTTTACCTAGAACGGTATTGCGGAACATTTATCCTGTGCTTTTTTAATTTTAATTTAATTTATTTTGTATCTGATTAGTAAATATTTGAATGAATGTGAAGAAAGCAAGGCAGAATCTTATAAGATGAGCAGAAAGTATGAAGAGCTCCTCACACAGCTTTCTGAATTCTTGGACACAGACATCAAAGAGAAAGAGAAACCACAGGAACATTTAATGTCAAAGGTGATTATGTGTAGGCAAGAGTTCTTGCCATATGTATGGACAAGATTTATTAAAACCTTTTACTGTGTTTTAGGAATATATACAAGAGTAACTGAATTAGCATAGTAAAAAAAATGGCTTGACAAAGAGAAACATAGAGAACTAATTGAGAAATATTTGATTATCAAAGAAATAAAGCAAATGAAGAAGATGGGAATTTGTGTTAATGGTTCACAGAGTGCTGTCACTTCAGACAAGTTTTTCATACTGGTCTGATTTTCAAAGGTGCTGAACACTGACTTCGGTGAACTCAGTTTTGTCCTATCTGCAGAATATTTTATCATCCCATAGTGTTCCTAAGCACAAGCTTGGTTAGATATATGGTTGAAAGCTCTTGTGAAAATATTAACAATGAAAATCACTAGGTGTAATGTAAATTCTACTGCTTATTTTTAATACTAATCTCAAACTGTAATACTATTAAGTAGAAACATCTGAAATGGCACTTGCATTGGCACATGCACAACCTTAATTGCACCTTTTAATGAAATGGTGTAAATCACTATATGGTGTTTTGAAATGTAAGTATCAAACTATATTATTTCTTTTGAGAATATTTCTGAAGTTTTGAAAACAGAGTTTCCATTTAAGAAAGGGAAATTGTTTATGTACTCTCTCAACTTTTCTAGACGCTGTTGAAGGGCAATTTATTGTAGTTTTATTAATTTTTCTTATTATTTGTCTAGTCTCTCTATTTTTTTTCACTTAGGAGCACACTAATTATTTTGAGAATTTCTTTTGTTAGATTCATTCTATGAGTGTTCTGGCTATAAGGAACGCTTAATAAATTAAGACTGTCTAAAAATGTGTCATGATGATTTACTACAGTCCTTGCCCTCAAAATACTACAAACATATTCTAATTGTAACAGTGTAACAAAACTTGCCAAGTTGTCATCAGAGGCAGAGATATTTGTATTAAGTCATATCTCTTTCATGCTTTAAATTAAATAACCAGAGATTTTAAAGCATATATTGACTTTTTTTTTTTCTCTCCTAACAATGTATTAATAGATCTAGTTGAGAAATCTATTTTGCAGCTTTAGGAAAACTTAGCTACCAGTCAAGTTACATTTTTTTTTTTCCTGTATGCACTCACTGAAGTGCTCACACTCATCTACTTCACTTCTCAGAAATGGCATGATGTACCAAAATAGCCTCAGAATTTTACTGGAACTACTCTTTTCTCCAAGGTGCCAGTTGTTCAGCACTGCAGCCCACTGGGTATTTGGCCCTGCCCTTGAATATGCTCAAGAAATAGCTGCTGCTAGCTCTAATCTCCCTTTGCCTAAAATGTTTCAAGCCTCAAATACAGCTTTCAGTTTCCTATTTCAAATGAGAGGCATAAATCTTAGCAAGCCAAACGAAAGCAGTCTGTTTTTTGCATGAAGATGGTTATATGATCTGTTTTCATTTTCTGACCTGCTTTGTCTCAAGTGCAGATACTCATAAGTGTCAGTAGCTCTCCACCTTTTATTAGCTTATACAGATTATGTGGGAGTAAAGGTGAACCACATTACACTAAGATGTGGGTTTCTGGTGGAAATATGGGTCTTAATTGTTTTTCTGCTCTTTTATGAAGGAAAGTGGAATAACACAATTACAAATCTGACATAGGGACCTTGGAAATACCATGTCTGTATTAGGATGATTAGAAACTGTACAGTGTGATGAATAAACACCGTTGTTAAGTGCTCTAACAAAGTTATCAATTTTTGAATTCTCCTTCTAGGCTTGTGAAATATGTAAGGAAAATCTGGCACTAAAAGCTCAGGTTGCTGCTCTTCAAGAAGATATTGATGGCCATGAAATGGAATCCAAGGCTAGCAGGGAAACTATCATGAGGCTTGTGTCAGAGGTGTCCAAAGAGCAGAAAAAGGCAGCAGGATACTATCAAGACATGGAAAAACTTAGTAAGGTACATAACTGAATGATGTGTATATTTAGTTTTCACTTCAAAATTTCAAATTAATTTTTGATAGATGTTGCGTGAGAAAAATTGCTTCTGAAAGACTTTCAATGATGGTCTATACCTTTTTTTTTAAGGTTATTCTTAACTTTTTGAAATCTTAAGATATATCGAGATTAAACAAAAACATTGTGCAAGATAGGACAACTTATATTTCATGTCTTCTAATGTTGCTTGCTACTTGAAGTTTTTGTTTTCTTCATGCTGTTGTAGTCTTCGTTGCTTGCACAAATGTGTATTTAAGCAGATGCTTTTCTAAAGCAGTGTGAATGTATGAATAAGAGTGTATCTGAGGCACAAGCATAGAACCATGGAAAAATGCTCTTTAATATTAAAGTGTTATTGCAGTTTTTCTGAGGATTCTTTTACTCAGTTTCTTCAAAATTTCTAATGACATTCAAAGGAATTAATAGTATTCTATTTTATTCTTCCTATTTCTCTTAAGAGTCTGAAAGAAAAGTGTCTTGGCTTTCAGATAAGCTAGATTATCTCTTTTCACTGCATAATAAACCATAATAAATATTCAGTTGACTCATGCCCAATAGGTCTATTGTAGAAAAGCACTTATTTACTGTGGAAAGTCCACAGGGGAAAACGGGTGCAGTAGGAATGATGCTGAAATGAGAGCTGTAAGTGAAGTTGTAAGTCAGGTACTAAGTAAATTCATTTAAGTACAGTTTGGAAAGAAAAGGATGTGATTTAAGGATTTAAGCACTTCAAGAAAGCTTGCCATTAAAAGTTCTGGTACATTGCAAAGGATGGATGAACAAAGTGAGCTACTGCAGCAGTTTTCTTTAATGCTTTGCACTTTGAGCGATGTTTGTGAAAAGAGAACAGTTCACTAAAACTATAACGAAAGATTCTTGCAGGTAGTAGGGCAGTGTGGTTAAAGCTGGTGACTAGAACTTAAGAAAATGACAGGCTTAAACTGTTAAATATATGGCTGAGTTATGGGCCACTGAGTAGGGATTTTAACAGAAATAAAACCTTGTGCAAGAAAGTTTTCAAAATTAATATACATTAAAGTTTTCTCCAACCCCCAACATGTTTTTTTTCTTTCCTGAAAAAATGACCACAGTCATACACTTTAAAGGATAAAGTGTTCTGATTTCGTTGTAGGCAAAATACTTAAGAGTTGAGACAGAGTTGAAAGCATGCTTTTGAGAAGAAAGAATTTGTTGTAGGGAAGATAAATGTTAAGTACCATGAGGGTCATAAATTTTACTTACTGCTGAAAACATTTCTTAACAACCGGTGTAAAACTTCCTAAGACTCAAATTGCAGTGAGAGTGAACCTGGACTGAAAACTTTCTGAGAACCTTTTGTTCCTTTAATTCACTTCAAATACACACATAAAGAAGGTGAGAAAGTGGTGTGCTTACTAGGTAAGCCAGAATCAGGAGACATTCTAAGCAAGAATGAGGCTTCATTTATAATTTCTTTTGCAAGTTTGCTCTGACTGCCAAAACTTTTCCAGAGCTGGATCAGTTAGATGAAAAATATTTTCCTGTCATTATTGTGTGTATGCCAAGTGCATAATTTATTTAACCCATTATTACAGAAATGTCCTGCTAAATTGACAGTATTGCCTTTCAAATGAAGAATGTGATCCTGACTAACTGAGAGGTTGCAGATTTCTACAGTGCTTTTTCAGTTTAGCTGCTTAAATTTGCAGACACTGATTGAATCTGCTAAGGTTTTGTAGAAAAAGATGTGTGTATTCTACCAGATGGATTTGCCATTCATATAGCATTGCCACTGATGAACCACAGGAAATGGTAAATTGGCTTGTTCTTTTTTCTCATCTTCTCTGATGGTTCAGCATGGAAATATTTGTGGTTCCCTCTGGAGTGTTAATTTAAACATCTGTTTTGCAAAGATGTGCACCATGCAATGTCTATAAATAACATTTAGAATATAATCAAAGAACACAAATGTATCTGTGTGTATAGCTGATGGAACATTAATGTCAAAAAAGCTTTTTATTCAATAGTAATGTGTATTGAATTTTTAATTAAATTTATCTAAGTAGTATCTAGTTAACATAAAATGATTTAAATTGATCATTTGAAAACATAGTTAATTAAAATACAGTGTTTTGTTATTCAAGGAATTTGAGTTGACATGGAAAGCATACATACATTTTTTATATACCCAAATACTTTGCTTGTAGGATACGTGACAAAATGATTTTAGCTTTTGCTAATTGCAAGAGATAATGACTTTCTCAGTTAGAATTTTTTTTTGAAGATGTCATTAAGAGAATAAATACTAGGGATGTGTTTCAGCAGATTTTCAGTTTGAATCATCAGGGAAGATGCAAAATGAGAGCAAGCTAAATTAGAGGTTTTGTGATATTGATTGCGACGGGAGACACAGCTGATTTAAGAATTCATCAGGAAAATACTAGCATTTACTTTTATACTTCATTGTTCTTGTTAATGTGACATGCTTTTTCGTATTCATATTGACTTAGTATGTTGACATCATGATCCTTTGTGAGGTGCCAATATTAATAGTGATTATGCAAGCTCAAATATTGTCCTCTCTTCTATAGACCCCGTCTACTAATTTAATGCTAAATGCTGCACTCTTAAAAGATATTAAAGTCAAATAGTCCAAGCTTTCCTCTGGAAGGTTAACGACTTGTGGCTGTGACAGGGGTTGTGGATGGACAGGTGTTAGTGAAGGAGAGCAGTTATGTATGAATTTGCTACTTTAGTCCCAAAAGCCATTGTCTAAGCTGTAAGAGTGGCCAGTGGCTGGTGAGAAGGCAAGCATGCAGAATTGTGTGTTGCCTTACATTCTCTCAGCTTCCTGATTCAAGGGTTGCATTTCTGTGCTACAGCTAATGTTGCCTCTGCATGGAGCAATGACCGTTTCAAATAAAATCTCATTAAATCCCATTAGAAGATGACTATGCTAGTGTTAGTGCACTTTTTGACAAAAAATTAACAGTAATTCCTGATGTTCTGTATGTGTGACATGTGCTATTTCTCTCGATGTCCTGTGACTGTTCAGTGCTCAAGAGGCAGTTGAATAATGCCCTCAGTGACATTTCTTTGACTTGTTGATTAGCCCTGTAGCTGTCAGGCAATTGGACTTGATCTTGGAAGGTCCTTTCCAGCTGAACTACTCTCCTCTGATTCTATTCACTGGAAATGATAAACTTGCTTTTCTTTCTCTGCTAAGTTGTCTGCTTTTCCCATTACAAGTCTTCAGTTTCACATTTCTGTAAATATCTGATTGAAGTACCAGTTATTTTTGAATCTGAGGAGGAAAAAAACCACTATTTCTTTAGTGTAACAATGCTACTAAAAGTGTCTGAATTTCATTGCCTTTATTCTACAAACAGTGGGACCTTGACTCCACAGAATCAGTGAAAGCTTTGTCAGAAATGTATTTGGATTTACAATCTTCCCTAGAGTCTTTTAGGTGCAAAGCTCATACTATCTATGAAAAATTTTCAATAGAGTTAATTCTTTGTAAAGATGAAAATAATAATTTTGTTTGACATTTTAGAAACATTATTCAGCATAGACAATTGAGATGATACATTTTAATAAGATACAAATATTCTAATTTTGGTAGACAACCTAGTGAATAACCACCTCCTAAGGGAAACTTTGTAAGAAATGACATTGAATCAATAGGAAAATCTATTCCTCTAACACCTTTGGTGCTGCTTCTTTATTGCTTTAGCCACAGTTGAGATAACTGATGAGGCTGCGTTATGCAGCTGTCTGTTGAGGGGCTGTAGGCTTTCCTCTGGTGAGGGAAGGACTCATTTTTAGCCTGAGCAGTGAGCGACGGTTCAGTTTCCTTTCCAGTGAGAAACTGCTTTAAGACTTGCTCCATGTGTAGGAACAGTGAAGGACAAAAATGACTGTGGTTGGTTTCAGAAACGTTGCTAATTCAAGTTTCACAGCTCTCTTCTGTGGATGTTCAGTGGCAAGATCTTTGCAGAGCTTCTGAAGCTAAATGTTATCAAACTTGCAAGCACCTGTGATTTATTCAACATATAAATGGAGAGGATAATGTGGCTGGATACCTTCTAGCACTGGAAGTCCAGATGTTAAAAATTAATGTAAGTCAAAATAAATTTACTCAGTAGTTGAAATTCAACAAAACCATTCCTAAGGCTAAAAATACATAATACTTGGTGCAAAAGGATAAATTTTCTTTCTTCTTTTTTACTTTTTTATTTCTTTTGAGGTTAAGATGAAAGTTGTTGCTGGAGCTAAAAGTCATCTTCACGTGGTTTGCAAAGCCACAATAACGACTTTTAAATAGGGTACGACATACTTCTGTGATGTCCTACATGCACAGTAGGACAAAGACATTCTTTAATATCCTGTTTTAAACTGTTGGATTAGATAAAGGCAGAGACTTTCTTGTTTGCAGTACATGGTTAGGTGACTGAGCAATTAGATTTGTATTTATTTAAAGCCATGACAAAAAACTTAATGCTTTTGGGATATGAATCTCTTGTTTTCTTCGAGTCTTGTTCAGTTGCAGTGATGTCTTTTTTATTAGGGAAATAATATTAAAACAATCATGCATTGTACATGTAACTAGAATTTTTTAAAGGAGTTGGTTAAAATGCATAGATAAACCTATTCAGTGCTTCCTTTATGCATGTATTTAAGTAGGTACAGAACAACTGTAGTAAAAAGTGATTACAAAATAATTGGCTCTGAATTTACTGTTATTGCACTAGAATAAGATCTTCATGTATGATAGTTCTAGAACAAAATCAGCTCAATGGCATTAGGAAAAATAGAATATTATAAATTATTAGGGAAAATAGAATATTATAAATTATTAGGGAAAATAGAATATTATAAATCATTAGGGAAAATAGAATATTATAAATCATTAGGAGATAAGAGAAAATGTTACAATATCACTGTTGAAATTCATGGTGTGTCTACATCTTGAACACATGATTAGAAGAATTGCACACATAAAGGGAAGAAGGAATAACTGAGTGATGTATAATAGAAAAGACTATTTCTATATCTGTAAGTCTCTGAGTTGCAGTTATTTTGAAGTGAGAGAGAATTCTGAGGAAGTAATTTTGCTTCCTTGGTTCTTCCAGTCTTTTTGAGAAGGCAGTTATTGCCTGCTGTTAGAGGCTGGATGTTGCAATAAATAAACCTTTGGTCTGATCTGAAATAACTCTTCTCAAGTTAATCTCTGCTATGTTTCACTTTGTGTGAATTAATATCTCCAGAGAGAGATCAATAAAGTGAGAATATGTACATTATTAGCTGAAAGATTTTTATCCCTTCTTGTTTTTCATATTTCATACATCTGCTTCTCTAAATCAATCTCGTCTCCATGTCTGTTTTGCAGTGTTAAATATAACTCTTTTAACCTTTCCTTGTAAAATAGTCTCTCTATTTCTATAAGATAGAAGTAATTACCTCCTGTTGCAACTTGAGTACATTTGGTATGAATACAGCTGAACTGTTACTGAATACATTAGTTCTCAGGAGGCCTTGCTGGTGGCTGGTGCAGTGGTCTGCATCTTCTTTCATGTTCTGTAATCTCAGGTGGAGCACAAACAGGTGAGCGTTGATGGACTCCATCCAGCTGTGAGTGGGCAGCTGAAGGCACAACGCTGCGCTGCTTGAGCCCTTTTGGGTCACAGTAAGAGCCTCTGCTGCTTCTTTCTGTGCCAGCCCACGTGTGTTTCACATCTGCCACATTTTGTGTCCATCAGTCAGCTAATTGACACGCCCAACTGTGTGCTTGCAGATGCTCACAATTGGAAACAAGGTCATAATTAGGTAAGATCTCCGGTACAGGCAAAGTACATTTGCACTGTCTTTCTGAAAGAAAAATTACAAACTGTAGAAAAATGTAATTGAAATAAGCGACTCTTTATTCTTTGCTGTAGTTACTATAGTGTAGTTCTCAGCACAGGTTGGAATTTTCTGTTAATAGATCTCCCTTAGAATAAAGAAAATGACAAGGAGTCATGCCAAACTTAGCTTCCAAGATTGTTCTAAGATTATTTTAGAAAGGTCTAGTAAGAAATACTTAGCTAAATACTTAGCATTTGTTTTTGCGTTTAAATGTTGTCTTTTTGAAGGCAAACGTCTTAAAATTTAGTATTTTTAATACAGTGTCTGTATGTTGTTTCCCAGGGTTCCTCCCAAACTCCTGTCCCATTCTATTTGCTCACCTACCTCAGATTTACTGGCTGATTGGCATCTATGGCATTAATACGAATGCCTTACTATGTTACACAGCAAGTACAGGTGATCCTTGAGAGACCCCCCCCCCAGGTGGTCACCATATTCAGTGCTGCTCCTGGAATAATTATTTAATTCCATAGAATACCATCTTAGTTGATATCAACCCACTTACCAAACTTATGCTAAACACCTGGAAGTTCTGGAGAAATTCCATCACTCTATAAATCCACCATCCTCTTGCTTAATTTTGTATCTTGTCTTAAGCCATGTTATTTTTCATTTTTTCCTGTCCATCAGGTAATACCACAAGGAATGAAGACTTTATCTTTTCTGCTTTTAGTTGATCTGGCTGCAAATTTTATTCTTGAATATGAATATATGAACACTCTTAATGTTGAGATTGTGGAATAGGAAAGAGGTTCACAAGCTGACTGAATGAGACCTGAATTTTTCTTCAGGTTTAGATGGGTTATTTTTCTTCTATATATCTCTTTCATCATTTGCTTTTGTGTCAAGGGTCAGAGTATACAGTTCTGCCTTGCCCTGTAGGGTCAGTATTTTAAATAGAATTGGCACGCGTTGGAAGGAAACTCGAAGATTGACTAGTTCCAGCCTCCTGCCATTGAAAAGATTGCATATATACTGGCTATTTTCTCTTTTCAAAACTAATCCTTGATTTGTCAGAACATAAAGGGAAAATCACTTTTAAAAGCTCTGTATTTTGTAGAAAAGTTTAAATGACAAGATACTGAAGACCTGAGAATGACTCTAAACAATGAATCCTATGAGGTACTCACCAGTTGGGGTTTCCATACAATATCCTGTCTCCCTTGGTACCATAGATTATATTATCATGGTCAGCAGGTTGAGAAAGGTGATCCTCGACCTCTACTCTGCTCTGGTGAGGTCGCATTTATAATATTGTGTTCAGTTCTGGGCTCTTCAGTTCAAAAAAGACAGGGCTCTCCTAGGAATCCAGTGGAAAGCCACAGGATAAAGGGCCTGGAGCATCTCCCATATGAGGAAAAGCTGAGTAACCTGGATCTGTTCAGCCTAGGGAAAAGAAGACTGAGGGAGAATCTGATGAATATTTATAAATATCTGAAGGGTGATGGGAGGCAAATGGTTGAGGCCTGGTTTTTCTTGATGGTGCAGTAGGTCAAGGAGTAATGGCCTAAAACTTGAACGTAGGAAGTTCTGTAATAATGTGGAAGAACTTCTTTATGGCAAGAGTGATGGAGCACTGGAACAGGTTGCCCAGAGAGGTTGTGGAGTATCCTCTGGACATATCTGGACACTTACCTGTGTGATCTTCTGTAGGGTACCTGCTTTAGCAGCGGGATTGGACTTGATGATCTCTTGAGGCCTCTTCCAACACCTGCAATTCTGTGATTCTGTGATCTTTGAGTCTATTACTTCTAAAACGCAAGAAGTGATAGATACAAACGGATTTATTCAAAACTAAAAATGAAAAAATAATTGCAGGGATAGCAACTAGAACTACTGTCCCATTAGCTCTTCCCCAGTGATGTTTGTGTACTTCAGCAGAGCCCTGATGAGCAGCAGATGAGGGCAAGTGAAGGCTCTGTGGAAGGACACTTAGCTTTGCACTCACCTTCTCTTCAACAAACAGATTTTTCTTCATGATAAGAGCAAATTTGCTTTCTTAAGAAGGTGATATCACACAGAATTCCCTTCTTTTCTTATTTATTTATTTATTTTTATGGAAATTGCAATCTATTGTTTCTTCATATTATTGTCTCTTTTAACACAGCATTTCTTACTGGATATTCAGTTGATATTTAAGCATTTGCATATTCTTCAATGCTGTTTTAAATGTTTTCTTCTTGTTTTTTTTGTCGCCCATGTTTCAATGTATAAATAATCTCAGGATTATTTTTTGTCACATTGCTGGTAAGGTATTCTGCGGAATAACTTCTAATTCTACTCAAAATACTGTTTTCAAAGACGTCATGTGCATTCATGTTTTCCCTCACAGGCTTAGCATTTTTGTTTTTTATCATATTATATCTTAACTAATCAATGGCTTTTTAAGTCCAGTGTGAATGAAAGTCTATTCATAGTTTTGTTATCCAACATTATTTTTGTTTAGACATAATATTTTCAGTGTACTAGTTCTTGCAAGTTACTGCAAGAAATTAATCTGTAGACTGATTACAAAATGCTTGCATTTCATTCATTTCAGTGGGCATTTTCTTTTCAAACTTCGTTGTTGCTGGGCCCTTGTGAGCAGCGTGGATCCAATTTTCTCTATCTGCAGTACCCACTTCTGAGTTACTCCCTGTTTTGTGCGTGTGGAAGAGGGGTTCTGTGTCATTTTAAAATTTCATTTTAATCTTTCTTGTATTTTAGGAACTTGCCAGTGCTAAAATAGCAAGACAGAGTTTGGAGGTGGACATCAGAAACCTCCAAGATAAGCTCACTGCTAACCAGAAGGCCTGGGAAGCCTCGAAGCAAGAACTTCATGCTCTGAAGAAATCTTTCAGTGAGCTGGATGGAAGTTTGAAGAGCAGCAAAGAAGAAACCAGGACTGCTCAAAGCTCTTTAGAGACTTTCAGAGAGCAAATCTCTACCCTTCTCAGTAGTGGATCGCTAACTGTTCTACCCTCTGAGAAGGACATTTTGAAGAGAGTCCAAGAAATAAACTGCAAAGAGGAAAGTGAAGAGAGAGTAAGTCAGCACTACTGCACTTGCCCAGAGTGTATATTTGTTTTCTTTGTCTGTCTTTTAGTTTTTCAGTAAAATCACTCAGATTTATCTGAGTGTTTTTTCCTGCTGTTTAGGTTTTGAAATTACAGAAACTTTTGATTTTGTTGACTGTTGATTTCAGATACTAAGCCGAAAGCATTTATTTTTTCTTAAGTAGGAAGAGGTCAGAAATTAAAGAAGCAGTAAGTCTGTTAGCAGGAAAAGACAAGGAGTGGTCTTTCAGTTCAGACTTGGTTTTAGTGCCAGTTTGCAGACATCAGAAGTGGCTGCATGGTCACTATCATTTAGCTGAACAAATGAGCAAGCGTGGATTGGCTGCTAGAATAGTGACTTCAAGGACTGACCTGTTTCTCAAGGTGAGCATAACCAGTGAGTTGCTCCAGGCAGCTTCTGTCCCTCCAATCTTCAAAGCCTGCTACAAGAAAAAGTATTTTTATATTTGCAGTTAAGCAGTGATGAACCTGTGACTAGTTACTGTCCTAGAAAAAGGCAATAGCAGTTCCGTTGGAGTTTACAAAATAAGGTCGTGCACATAAGTGAGAGCTTGGTGAGGAGGCAAGCCAGAATGCAATCTGACAAATGTCTGTATCCTGTCCTGACTGCTGGTCATGTAGTGTGCTCAAGTTTTGCGCTTCATTTCATCTTCTCCTAAGGAGTAGTCAGGCGCTGGAATGGGCTGCCCAGGGAGGTGGTGGAGTCACTGACCCTGGAGGTAATTGAGGAGTGTTTAGATGTGTTGAGAAACATGATTTTGTGAGAATGATATTTCCACATTTCTAGTGGAACACAGATTGAATAATTGAAAAGGTTGTTCTACAGTGAATTTCTTTCCTTTCTACAAATCAGAACTGAACATTTTTTAAGACTCCACTTGTAAGGAATATGTCTATTAGTCTTGTCCTTCTTACTTCTTCTCTAGGTGAATTTCTTTGCAGAACTTATATCCCAACATAAGAATGTCATGCATGTATGCTTTACAATTGGTTGATCTAGAAAAGGATTGTCTTCAGATAGAATTTCTCATAGATCTTTCAGTAAACTGTCCAACTTGAAGTAAAACCTAGCCAACATTATGCCTATTTACAAAAATAACATGAGAGAATATGCAAGAGTCTGCAGAACTCAGTATCTGGAAAATTTATTGTGAAAGATTGTCCTGGGTACTGTTGAAAGGCAGTTGAACAAAGCAGTTATTGGGCATAGTCTGCATGGATTCATGGAGGGAAATCCTGCCTTAGTAATTTGATCATCTTCTAAGATAGGGTTCACACTACGCTGGGCAATGTACTGGCTCAACAGTAGAGCTCAAAGGGTTGTAGTGTTGGGGCTACCTGTGGCTGGCCACTAGCAGTGTTGGCCAGGGTTCAATGTTGGGGTTGTTTCCATTCAGTATTTTTATTGGTGATATGGAGGCAGGAGTGCAGAGCATCCTTAGCCAGTTTGCCTATACTGCATCAATTTAGAGGTGCTGGTGACTCTTTAGAAGGTCAAGAAACCTTACAGAGAGGGATCTAGATGCATTGGAGCATTGAGAAATTAGTGAAAGGGTGAAGTTCAACAAAGGAAAATTTCAGGTTCTGCATCTGAAATGGAATAATGGTGGGCACAGATACAGTCTGTGAGATGAGTGGCTGGAGGACATCTCATCATAAAGGGACCTGGGGATACTGGTGGCAGCAGGTTCATAGAATCATAGAATCACTCAGGTTGGAAAAGTCCTGAAAGACCGAGTCCAACCATGACCTAACCACACTACCCTAACTCTAACAACTCTCCTCTAAATCATACTCCGAGTACCACATCCAAATGATTTTTAAACACATTCAGGAATGGTGACTCGACAACCTCACTTGGGGAGCCTATTCCAGTGCTTAACAACCCTTTCAGTAAAGAATTGTTTCCTGATACCCAACCTAAACTTACCGTGTCACAACTTAAGGCCATTTCCCCTCGTTCTGTCACCAGTGAGAAGAGACCAGCCCCTGTCTCACTGTAAGCACCTTACAGATTATTAGCATGAGCCTGCAGAGTGCTCTGGCAACCAAGAGGGCAAACTGCATTTTGGGTTAGTCAGACAACCACAAGAGGTGGTTCTTCCACTATATCTAGCATTAGTGCAGCCTCACCTTGAATCTGCAGATCTGGGCTCCGCAAATAAAAAGGATGTTAAGGTCCTTGAAAGCATCTGGAGGAGGGAAACAAAACTGGTAACAGGGCTGGGAGGCATCCTGTGAGGTGAGGCTAAGGAAGGACACTTGAGTTGTTCAGTCTGGAGAAAAGGAGGCGAAGAGGTGATCTCATTACTCTCTGCAAGTTCTTGAGGAAGGGAAGGTGACAGGGAGTAATGGTAATCCCTGGTAATCAGCAATAGGACCCATGGGAAGAGGACAGAGCTGCACCAGGAGAGGTTCAGGCTTGACATTAGAGAAAACTTCACCATGAAGATGGTCAAACACTGGAACAGGATTCCTATAGAGACTGTTAATGCCCCATGTCTGTCAGTGTTCAAGAAGCATTTGGACAATTGCCTCAATAATGCTTTAACTTTTTGTCAGCCGTGAAGTGGTCAGACATTTGGAGTAATGATCTCTAAAGGTTCATCTGAATTGTTCTGTTCTGAATGTGAGTCGTTAAATTTATTGGCAGTTTAAATTGTTAAGTAATGTTGCTACCACTCAAGATAGCTCGTTTCAAGATAGCCCCATTGTGTCTACAACCCAGAAGTAATGCCAGGACTGACAGATATGAGTCTAGCAGCTAAGTATCTTGATGCTAGGGAGTGTGTTGTTGAACCCACCCTTACATAAGGGAAGAAGTATTGCAATTAAGTTTTTCATTTGATATCAGGATGTTTCTGTAAGCAATTTGCACTTGCAAACTAGATGAGTGGGATCAGGAACAGACAATGCAAAAATACAGGGGGGAGAAAAACATCTCTGAGTTTGAGCCTTTTGTTGCCTACCCTAAGAAGCTTTCGTTTTTTCCATTTTTAAACTGTCACCGCTTCTCCTCTGGGGAATCTGGTGTACAGGATCATCCTGTCAGGGCTGCAACCAACAAAATGTTAATCTTTGCACCTGCTATGTCTGAGTTACCTCTGTATGTGCACTGGTCAAACATAGCTGTGAAACATTAGAATGTTAAGATCCCAGTGAGAAGTTTATTCACTGCTCCTGCAGCAGTCAGATTTTCTGGGAAATCTGAAATGTTCTTGAAGATTGTCTCAAATTGTGGCGATTTAGCCATCTGAAGGGCTTCTCAGATCTTCATAGCCTGTATAGTAGCTGTTAGTATTAACGTTAATTTAAAAAAAAAAAAGTAACCTCATTAAAAAAAAAAATAACAAAAATCCCAGCATATACTGTAACAATGCCCAGTGATATTCTGTTGTAGGACTAAGATACTACTCTGAATCACTACCCTGCTGATCTTTGCAGCAGTTATAACAAAATGTGCACCATGTGAATGTTTGGACAACTCTCAGGTTTTTTTTTTTTTCTGTGCCATTTATTATTTATCACCTACTGAAAGGATTCATAGGGAGCTGACATCCAAGGCAAGCAAATGTCTTCAGTTTACACAGAACTCAGCCCTGCTACGAGGTCTGTGAGTTCAGGCTCTTTGCAGGTTTATTGCAACAAATTAAATTCATATGGCAGAAATTATTTCTCTTGACTACTCACCCATCTGACCTGAGATAGAAATGGCTAACCTGATTGTAGACTGGGTTATTTATATCAGTTTTTGCTTCTTGATATAACAGATTTGTAAGTGCTGAAGCCAATTAGGCTGTATCACTGTGCTCCTGTTCTCATTAACAAGTTTTTTAATGATTTGTCATGACGGTCTCATAAATCCTAAAATTAAATATGTATTTATCTGCTTTTCTTTAGTTGACACAGGATTCCTATACTGTGGAATCAAGATTGCTTTGTTATATGCAGGAATAAGTTTGTGAACATTGAAATTTACAGTTCCATCTTCATACTGTTTTGAGGAAGATGGACACTGCATATGTTTATTGCATTGTTCCAAGCAAAAGAATTTGTGGGAAATAAATTATACGTTAATAAACACAGAGTAATATATACACTGGCTTCAAGCTGACAAAAAAAACCCAACAAAACAACAACAACAAAAAAAACCCACCCTTACCAAATGTAATGTGAGAAAGCATTAGAAAAAGGGGTTGAGAAGAAATTATAAAACATAATTATGCCATGGTATAAATCCATGACTGCTGCATTCTGTGTAGCACATAAAGCTTCAATGACTTTCTGCTGATAGCAGGGTAAAAAAAACAAAAGAACACTGAGCACACGTGCATATAGAACAGCAGAAGTTGAAATTAACTTCTTATCAAACAAGAACAGTGCACATATTTTTCTGTTTTCTAGTGGTGCTGAACACAGCTATCTTCAGGATAAGAACTGCCTCTGGAAATCTTGAATTTCTTGTAGAAACTCAAGAAACAAAAGACACCCTTATAAAATCATCTGCTAGTTACATCAGGAAAAGGAGCAGAAAATGTACGTGATGTGCAAATGATGGGCATGAGAGGTTAGGATCACAGGATTATAAAATATCCTGAGTTAGAAGGGACCTTCTCCTAGCTCTGTGCTGCACCACCCAAAATTCAAACCATACGTTTGAGAGTGCTGTCCAAACACTTATTGAACTCAGGCAGCTTGGGGTCATGCTCACTGCCTTGGGCAGCCTGTTCCATGCCCATCACCCTCTGGTGAAGAACCTTTCTCTAACCCCCATCTGACCCTTCCTGATGCAGCTCTGTGCCATTATGGAGATCAGAACTAGGTATCCTAATTAACTGAATACAGGCACAAGATGTACATTTGTTTTAGGAAATCCCTGAACTGTTGATTGTTCCCGTGTCAGGGATGAAGGTTACCCCTGGATACTCTTGCAGATAGACCAAAATCAGCACTGTTAGTTTCCTTCTGTGTCTGTGGTCTCTTGGGACCAGCAGGACCCACGTAGCCAGACTGTGCACAGCCCCTCTGTGACCTTGGGAAGGGAACCCATGACTACAGGCAGACACACAAGCCACTGAAAGCTGTTTCTTCTGTTAGGTGATATACAGTGCAGAAAACCTTGAAATGTGTGTAAGAGTTCTTGCAGTTTTATTGCAGTTTAGAGCTTACTGAAATTTAGTATTTCCTACTGCTGTACAAACAGCACTGATTTCTCAGTTGTTTCTTAGCTAGTTAGGATGTAAACTATTGTTTATAGTTAATTGTGTTCTAAGCTGGAAACCTTTCTGTGCCATTAAATTGATGGCAATATTGTTGTGTGTTATTCACTCTATTAACATGAGGCAAAGAGGAATTTAAAATGAAGAGATGAGTGGAGAAGAGTACCTGAACACTAATGCAAACATCACATAATCCTCTGCTTAGATAAATTATTATGTTACAGTGAGATATGGAAAGATGGAAAGAGGAACAAGGAACTTTTTGGATGGAATTGAGCCTTTTATTATTTGGCAGTAGTGTAATCAGATGCTTTCAAACATTAATTTATATGTAGTTTTCAACTTAAAAGCCATTTTAAGTAAGCTCTGGACAGTTAATATAGCCCTTGAAGTGTTTTCAGAAGGATCAATCTAGTTTCTTGTAAGACTGTACACTTCTAGCCTTGCATTTTGGCTAGATTACATAATCTTATTTTTAGCAGACTCCTCTAAAGACACATTAACACCCAGGAAGTGCTCCTCTGAGATTTAGTTATCCATAGCTACATTCTCACCTACATGCTTCAAGTGTTTGCTAAATTGCTTGTACGTGTTTTTCTCGTTCATTTGCTTCATAGACTTGAGATATCTTGGTGCTACAAGGTATAGCTATTTTGATAACATCTTTGGATAGGTTGCATCTCAGCTCCTTTAATTTGGTTTACTCATCTTAAATATTATTTTGCTGTTTACTTTTGACTGTCTCACATCACCAGTATTTCCATTTGTTCTGGGTGGTTACAGCAGATTTGACACTTCTTATTTTTTTAATTTGTATATTTTAGTTTCTTTTTTTAGAATTATTTTACCCGCTTTTTAATAATTTAAGGGTAGATCTTTTGCATCTTTCTAAACCCACATAATACTGTATGTTATGTTGACTTGCTCCCTAGATGGTATCTCAACTTGAAATCCAAATAGCTAAACTGACTGAAACTTTGGAAAATCAGACCAAATCATACCAAGAAGCTCTGGAAAGAAACAGGAAAGTTGAAGAACAATCTGAGACTTTCCAAGATCGGCTGAAACATTTGGAAGAGGAATTGCTGTCTATGGATATGGAACAAGATTCTTTAAAACTTGAGAAACAAAAAGTTGGTACATGCATTATTGTATTTTGCATAAAAATCAGTAAAGTCAGAGATGATACAGCTAACTATTGCATCAACCACTCGGGTATTATGCAGCAGTGCAAGTAGTGTGATTTTACAAAGTAAGCCTTTGTGTAGCAAGACATAATCTATTTTCGTCAATGGACAGTTTTAGTTGGAAAAGGTGGATAAGTTTCTGAGTTCAAAATCCACCTAACACTGAGGAGAAGGAAAAAAGGGGGAAAAAAAAAAGTATGTCTCTATATCAGAACTCCTTCCAGGATTCTTTCATTTCAGTGCTTCTCCATCTTTCTGAACTATATCATCTGGTCCACAGTCGATCAAAATCCTGCAGTCTTTGATTCTTGGCCATTGTTTTATTATATTGTATGAAAACACACTGTTAGCTTGAAACACACTGACACACTGAGAATTTGAAAAATGGTATACTATTTTTGAGAGCTGAGTCACCAACCCACTACAGCTAAGAAAAAGTGCATTCCTGATTTTAATCTATTAGCAGGCAAAGATCAATGCTCACTGAGTTGAATTTGCCAAAAATCAACAGTTTGATGCTGTTTTCCATTGATCTGTGATACAATAACTTTTCTGTATAAGTAACCACCATCTTAAGAGTGAACTAGAAAATAGTTATGAAACTGTTTAACTGTTTTCTTTGGTGATCTTTTTTTAACCTGTTATTTATTTGCAAAGTTTATGATCTGCAACAAAAGTAAGAGAAAACAGAGGCATGAACAGTTCTTAATGAGTAGGAGAGCTTCCACTAAGTGGAATGCAGCCGCCCCTTCTTCCTCCTTCCCACCAGCATGAGGTCAGAGGCAGTAACTGAGGTCAGAAGCACACACACCCCTTGTCTTGCTGCAGAGGAGCAAAAGTCAGTCTAGTCTGATAAGAAAATAAATGCAGTAGGTCTAAGAATTTATGAACAAAAATGTTGCCTATGGAAGGACAAGAAGATAATCTGAAGCTTTTTGGAGTACACATTAAAAATACATTCTTTTAAGACTTTGGATACAGGTCTGTGGCCTTGTATAGCTGTTTTTTAGTAGGGGGAATTGCTTCTAAATGATTCTTTAAGAATTTTAATGAAATTTTATTATTCTTTTTCCCACATTTCCATGTCTCTTAGTATACGAAATTTCTGGAGCAACTTAATGAGAAGATGAAGCTGGATAGCATAGCAGCAGAGGTTGGATTTGATATGAACGTGAATGCGATTCTAGCCCGGGTAGAGCAGCTAGTCAAACTGGAAGGTGATGCAGTGATTGAAAACAAGACTGTGACATACAGCCTAAGAAGGAAGGTAAGCAGAAAATACTATTACTTTTTGTTTCCAAGGCAGTTCACTGTTACAGCCATGTCTGCATGATGTCTTGATAGAGGCAGAAGATTGGAGCTTCACAATTGTTACAAGGAATATTAAAGATGTCCATTACATTACATAAAGAGAAGATAAATATTTGCAAACTATGCACATGAGTTGCATATGAAAGCAACTGAAAGTAAAGTTAGTTAAATAGATGAGACAGCTTTTCTCAGTTTCTCAAACATAATACCATGCCTATTTATATACTTTTTAATACATGATTACAATATACTTCTATAAACAGCTACTGTTGATGTTTAATAATCTCTAATGGGAAGATGTTGATATTTAAATCTAAAATGGATCTGGTAGGAAGGAAGGAATGTTGGACAAACTTTTCTAGAAGCAAGTAGAACATTGTACTTCACCAAGAATTGCAGTGTTTCCAAGAATCGTGCTCATCTTGGAACTTAGATAGTCTGTTCAGATTTAATCAGACACCGGTCAGTCAACCTGCTATGACTTCTGATGTTAGTCTTATCATAGTGGTTTAAAACTTAGGATGACATCCATTTAAGGTTTGAAACCCTATTTTTTCTTTTATTTATTTATTTATTCTGGAAACAACTATCTCTCTGAGTTAACATTAATGTTCCTCAGGATACAGTCTGGCAATTCAGCTTGGTAAACTAAAAATAAGTCACTTCCTGAGCATGAAAATTACAAAACTAAGCTGCTGAACTTGTACTGGAGCAGTGGATGAGTGTGTTCTTATTTCTGTGTGATTACTCTCCTTCTTGCACACTATACTCACTGAACTGATTAAACATGGAAATGTCTTAAACTACCACAGTGGAATCACTATCTGCCTAAGGAAAGTCTCTTACATCTAGAATTTGATAAGCTCCTTATATTTGGGACAATCACAGATGTTCTGAACTATGCACAAGTATTTGTATTCAAAGAGCACATAGTCTGCATGTAAATACATTTTAAAAGGGGTAGGGCTCAAGCTTAGGGATGGAGGATTACAAAGAACTTGTAGTATAGAAGGTAACAAATTAATGTGTATACATATACACTGCTTTACAGAATTTTAGAGAGAGGATCAGCTTAAGTATGCTGCAAGGGGATTGAATTTACAAAACAACCTATGTAGTACCATTGTCTTTCTCACACAGACACGCACATACATATAATTTTCCTTGTGTTCATAACATTAGCTGAAGACACAGAAAGAAAAACTTGAAAGCAAGGAGTTGCATGTGAAGCTTCTGCGGCAGAAAATAACCCAGCTGGAAGAAGAGAAACAAGTAAGGACATCACTAGCTATGGAGAGGGATGAGGCCAATCTCACTGTTAAAAAGTTGCAGAAGATGATAGAGAGGTTACAGAAGCAGCTTGATCAGGCAAGGGAAACAAATACCGATCTCAAAGCCAAGCTGTCTGAAACCAATGAACTTAAGGTGAGTTAAAACATATTTGTGCTTCTACCCATGTTTATATTCCAACCAGATACAGCTGGAGTTCATTTACAATCAGTACATTAACGGAGAGCTCATATTTGAAGAATGTATTGTAGAGAAGTAAATATTATATTACAATGCATTTAGCAATTTGTCTTGATACATCAAATAACAACTATAAAGCACCATGTAAATGTTCAGGTTATTTTAAGAAAATTGTGATATATGCATCCCTTTCTTTCCTGTCAGTGTGTATGTAATCCTATACTTCCCATATATTGCTTATAGCGAATCACTTCATATAAGTGTGGGGAGACTATTTTTTGAGTGTAAAACAGTCAAGATAATACATTTTCATTATTCCCATGTTTTATTAAGTTACAGCAGGTGGAAACAAGCAGTTTGTGGTTGCTTGTCACCACTGGAAGGAAGGTTTATTTTATACGGCTCTGTGTCTTATGGCTTATGGATTGGAGCAGGATTTTCACCAGCCAAAACATCTGGAAACAATTTTCTTGCATTATTTTCCCAGTGCTTAGCATAGAGTGAATGCTCACTTCTGATTTTTTTTTTTCTATGCAGATATATCTTTTGCAAAACCTGCAGATAATTATCTGTTTTTGAACAACAGTATTTCTGCTAACTGAGTTGACACTGGCCAGTCTGCTTTAATAACTTCTCAGTCCACACATGTATATCATTTCCTCAAGGATTTGTATTAAAGTGCCTACTGTGGATCAGGCATCCTTATAATTTGTTCATATTGGATGAAATGTGTGACAAATTTAACATTATTTTATAAATTGCTTATTGCAGATCCAGACTTTGGAGCAGAATAGAACAATAGAAGAACTTAACAAGTCTCAAGGCAAATTGGAAAGAATGAAGGAAAAAGCTGAGAAACAACTAATCTCCATCAAATCAGAACTTAATTTAAAGAAACAGGAAGCTACTGAAGAAAAAGAAAAAGCCAAAAATATGTTAGAAATGGTTTCCAGTGAAATGAAGGCACTTAAAACAACCCTTGCAGAATTAGCAAAAAGAGAAAGACAGGTAGGTATACAGGTATTCTACAAGTGCTATGCTTAGAACAAGAGTGTCATGCAGGTGGAGCAATTACCCAGCTGTGCTGACAACTTGTGTGAATAAGCAAGGCAATGTCAACTAAGGTGACAACAGTGATTCCAAGAAGCAGAGCTCTTCAAGTTAACATGCAAGAGAATGAAAATAAATATATTGCTTCTTTTTTTCCTTTGTGCATCGCAAAACATTGTTTACATCACATTTTGGAGAGGTATAAAGATGCTTAAAAGTCCTAGTATCTTAAAGGTATGATTTTCCTGTATATCATGGCTATAAAACCTGCTTGCTTTGTACCAAGTATATGACATACAAATATATATTTTTTAAGACAAGTAATATTGAATGCAGCTATTTTTGATTGATTTGTGACTTATCAGGTTTTTTTTTGAAGTTTAAGTGAGAGAAATTTTTGCGGTACTTATCCGTAAGAAAGTATTGAGTGTGTTTAAAGGTTATGAGACACAAGAAATTGAAGTGGGAGGCACACTGGTAAATGTGTTCCATTCTAATTTCAGAAATTTAGGAAGTACGTGTATAAATGCTTTGTCATATTATGTTTTATAAAAACATTGTTGATAACATCTTTGTTAAAGCCAATGGGATGTTTACTTAATGTCAGGAATTTGTCATTTTAAGATTCTAATTCTAGTTGCTTAGAACTTTGTCAGTTTTTCTAGCTAAAATTTTTACATTAGTTGCTGTTCTCGACAACAATTCTGGATTATATTTAAAAATGCTTTTTCCAAAGACGAATCTGAAAAAGATATTGTCCTACTCCTGTAGGAAATAAAAACACAACTGGGGATGTTTCTGGAAGGTTCAGCATTCGTGTTTTATAATGGAAGTTGGAAATTTGGCAGGGAAATCTCACTTTTTTTTTTTGTCTCACATGGTAGCTAAACATCCTGCACACAGAAAAGGGCATGAGTTACATTCAGAAAATTATACTGTGTAGTCATACACTGAGTACTTGTTAAAATCACACAGGTGTTGAATTTTCACTGAGTAAACACAAGGTATTTCAGGCCACTTTAATGCTATTGAAGTGTCCTTTGGCCAAATGTGAAAAATGTGAGAAAAGTGAGGTGGGCTATAAAATACAGAATGCACAGTAAATTATTAGATCTTCATTAACTCAGAAAACTTGAGGATAAACATCAGCTTGTATTTCACTGATGTCTGCAGTCACCTGTGTCACAGGAATGTTTCAAACACTCGCAGAACCACACTGCTAAATGGGGAGTAAAACTGTTTATAAAACCTGTGGCTGATATTCGTGTAGTGCTGATGAGTGTTAATGCCTTTTTGCTAATATGAGAACTGCCAGTAATATTCATAACATACTCTCCTGCATCCTAACAGTTAACTTACCTAAGATAACTCCTTGAGGTAAACGCACTGTTGCCAAGTCAGATAATTAATTCTAAACTCTCTTGCTAATAAGCACTTGAGTTTTTGTCTTTTGAGTTTTTGACTCCTCCTGAAACGCTACCCAAGGAGAGCACCATCTGTATCTTCAGCTCAGTGTAATTCCTTGCCTGCTTTAGCCCTACTCATTCTTCCTTCTTGTGGACAATAAGCAGTGCCAAAACTCTCTCTTGTTTGGTAAAAAGTAATGAATGCAGATGTTAAATGTTTCCCTCAGCACTCATACATGTATTTAATATTAATGTCAGCACAGTGTGTCTGAATGTGTAAGTTAAGAAAAATACTGGAAACTGAAGTTACTGTTACCTTATGGAACTGTTGATATGCCTAGGTTGACTTGTACATGCATTTGAGTGGTTTTTTTTTTTTTATTTTGTTTTTTTTCAAGGATATAACTACATTAAATTTTATGTAATGTAGTATTGAATGGATATTTTCTATTATGAGAAAATTAAAAATATGCAGAACTGAGCTACTGCCAACTGCTTAAGACAACGATTGTTCTTGTGCCTAGAACATACCCAAGTAAAGCAAAAAACAAGTCTCAGATTGGAGTAGTTAAAAATTAGCTGGTACTTGGAATCAAACAGCGTTATATGTTCTTCATTGTGCTTTAGACTAGTATAAAGTCTGGAAGATGTTACTAAATTAGGAGAAGTCATTGAATTCGTTACCAGTAGAGGTCTTGAAGAGAGGTCTTGATAAATTGGAGTGTTGAGCCATCAACAACTGCATGATGCTTAAAAAGAGCAAGTGCTGCTTTCTGCACCTGAGACAAGGCAACAGTGATCCTTGCTGGGTCCCTTCCAACTACAGATATTCTACAATTCCCAATAAGTTGAAAAGTTACCCTTAGTATTTCTGTATTTAATCAGTAATACAGTGGACAAAACTGGACTTTCACAATTAAAGGGCAAGATATTTCCAGATTAATGGGAATGCAAATTTCTAAGAAAGCTTCAATAAAAGATCTTCAGCAGAGGGTAATGAAACATATTTTAAATAATATTTTTTAAGGTAGAGTGAACAGACTCACAAGAATTAACAAGTTTGAAAGGTAAAATAAACAACAAAACACTGAAAACATAGGCCAAAACTTTGGATTAGGAAGGAGACTTTTGTAGATGGGAAGTTGGAATATTCATGTCAAAGTTTACTGATTTCCTCTTTTTTATGTCAAAGATATGATCTTTCAAAAAAAAGTTTCATTCTTTTGTGCATTGTTTTTAAAGGTGAAATACATTTCTCATTTAATTGTTTTCTATGTCTTTATACAGTTTAGTACAAGCATTTAGAAATTGTTCACAGTGTGCTTGCAGCATGGTATCTGTATAAGAATACCAACATGCATCTTGCTTCATGTTAACATGATAGGTTACTGAAGATCATCCAGCATGCATCTTTTATTGCTCTTGTTCACAGTTCTTAAAACTCAGATTTATGTCCCCTGGCTGGTATTTTTATGTCAAAGAGTTCTGGCTCTGTTTGTCAGTTTGTGTGAGAATTTCTCTTTGCAGGTAACCTGTTTGCTATGTTTGCATAGAAACTTTTGTTTGTTTGTTTTTGAGTTGGTGTTAGTCTGTTAATGTGGAAAAAAAAATCATTGATTTTAAGTTCACATGAATAGATGACTTAAAGGATTTTTAGGGGCTCTGTGTTCTTTCCTGTTTAGATTATTTTCTGGTGAAAGTTGCTGAATTCTTACCAGATTATCTTTGGCTGGAGCACTACAGATATCTTGACTTGAAGCTGGTGCTGAGGAGAATATATGGGAACTTGTGGGGTGATCATTGGTTTTTTTGGTGTTACATAATTAAAACATTGCATCCAGTACTTTGCATTGCCTTGATAGATAGCTGGAACTGAATTCTAAAATGCTTCTGCCACATACTCTTTTGGTTTCCATATTTGTTTTTCTTAACAGATGGTAGCTCCTGAGGCTTTATACTGGGATTAAATGAACTGTCTTTGTCAGTCTTAGAACTGAGACCTTGGATTCATCAGTACATGACAGACATAGACCTGTTGAAGCATGTCCAGAGAAGGGCCACAACAATGATCCAAGGAATGGAACGCTTCCCCTATAAGGACAGGCTGAGAAAACTGAGACTATTCAGCCTGGGGAAGAGAAGGCTGCGAGGTGACAAGATAGAGTCCTTTCAGTATCCAAAGGGGAGCTACAGAAAAAAAGGGGACAGACTCTTTAGTAGGGTCTGTGGTGATAAAAACAAGGGGAAATAGTTTCAAGCTCAAAGATTTAGGTTAGATATAAGGAATAAGTCTTTTACAGTGAGGGTGGTGAGGCACTGGAACAGGTTGCCCAGTGATGTGTCCAATCCCTGGAGACTTTCAAGAGGAGGCTGGATCAGGCCCTGGACAACCTGATGTAGCTGTGGTGTCCCTGTTCGTTGCAAGAGGAGTTGGACTAGATGGCCTTCAGAGGTCCCTTCCAACTCTAAGGATGATATGATTCTATGATTTGGCATTTTTTTGCACCTTGCTTTGCATGTTGTAATTGCATTAGAATTCTACACAGTATTCTTGAGAATGGCTATGTGTTTTGGGAGTGTGGATTGAAGTGCTGCCACACTAGGGCATGAGTCTGGCTTTTTGAAGTTTTTGACATTGCTGCTGCCATGTCAAAGACCAAGGGGCCATTTCCATCCTATTCAGCTCTCTGAGTTCATGAATAGCAGAAATTTCTATATTTTGCATTGTTAATACAAATGCTTGTGTTTGTATGTATGCACGTGTATGTACTTTTCTATGTGTTTCCTGCTCTTGGTAATGTATTAGTAATTCCTCTCTGTTTGTTCTTGCAGCTAGCAGATTTCCGAGAGGTCATCTCAAGGATGCTGGGACTTGATCTTGCTAGCCTGGCTCTGCCTGACTATGAGATCATTACACGTCTGGAAGGGCTGATTCACTTTCATCAGCACCATTTTATCCCGTGTGTGTGTGTTAAAGATGTAACAAGGACAGAAGATGAGCACTTGGACAGAAACATACGGTTTCTTCATTGAAATACACATTTTTGAGGAAACTAAATTAATTTTTTCTTTTGTTCTTCCCTGTCTACTAGACACGCGTAGAAAATAGATCTTTATTTCTGTTCCTTCCTCTACAGGTTATTACTTGGACTGATTTTCAGTGTTTCAGTAGAGACTCTGAGCCTAATGGACAGTGAATAGCCAGCAGCCTAGCAAACACAAAATCCCTGGGCTGCATAATATTTCAACCATGAAAATCATGGGCAATATGTGAACAATGAACAGCCTTCCAATTTCTGTGCAGAGGCATTGATGGCATGAGCCACCTGACATCAGTTAGTTGAGGCAAGTGCTGGTGAACATCAGCTTCAGTGATGTTCCTTGTGCTTTACTTCTGGGTGATAGTGATGAAGTGAAATGGGGGCCATCCAGTTGCCATTTATTTTGCAAAATGGGACTTCTCTCTATATTTTTGTGCAAAAGGACTTCAGTTTCAAGACAGCTGTAAGGCTGTTGTGGCTTTGGATAAAGAGATTTTTTTTATTCTAATTTTCTCTTTGGTCTGCTCCTGAGTAAAAACAAGAAGTTGTGCTCTTTCAGCAAAGATTATTTCACAGGCTGCATTCATAAGCCTGGTATAGATATACAGTAAAATTATTTACAGAAAAATTGCATGTTGCCTTTGATTGTGACACTTTGAAAGTGTTTATTCTAGCTACTGTGTTTCTTGGACAATTAATCCATAAGCCAAATGAACATCAATTCTTCTGAGAAAATACAAAGATATTAAAAATGACATCATCCATTACAGAAAATAGTTTATAGTCTTGTTTTTTAAGAAAAACCCGGATGATATGTCCAGAATTACATTTTAATCTGAAAGCTGCTTGTCTATTGCCCTTTCTGATTATTAAACTTAATGATTTTAGAAGGTATTCAAACAATAAGTATATTTTAATAGTACACTCAAAAATGATTGTGTTTTTAGTTGTCTCTTCCCATTGTATATTTTATATGGATATGTGGAACAGTAAAGATGACTTACCTATGTATGTATGACCATTGTGGACTTCCTTCAGAATCACAGCAAATGATAACCTACTCACAAAAACTGAGCACTGTCCTAAGAAAAATGAGACTTTTTCTTGTTTCAATTAAAGCTTTTAATGGGGAAAAAAAAAATTGATATCTGGGTGTGAACTTAAGATATTCTAGATCGCTTTTATTATTATAGCTCTGAAGAATAATTTCTCAGTGACTTGACAAAAAGAAAACAGCAAAAACAAATATCCAATCTTTTGTGTCATCAGTGGTTTTAGGAAATATAATAATTTATCTTTATGCTCCTGTGTCTACTTGGATTAAAGTCTGTTTTTTTCTTGTTTTAGGATGCAGCATTGCTATTCAGATAGAGTTTAAGAAAAGGAGAAATGACAAAATTGAACAGGATTAAATTTAGGAAAGTACTGATTTAAGGTACAATAAACTGAAATGCAAATATTTTTAGGTATGATAATTTGGTTGGGAGTTTAGAAGGGGGAATAGAATGTAGTAATTTGTTAATTACTTGAGAAAATACCAGTAGTTTCAGTGTGTGCTTTGCTGTTTCTTAGATAATTTCTATTATTGTAAGAAATCAACAAATGAGTGCTTCTTCACACCCAATGAAAATATTATTTAAAATGTTTTATCACACTGTACAAATAAAATAAACTGCATTAAGAAATTAGGTCCAGTCAGTCCAAATAACAACTGTAACTTTAATAGTCTCTGTGCATGTAAATCCTGAGGTATGCATATTTGGCCATAATTGATGGTTAAGTTAGGTGATTTCCTAGTGTCTGCAAAGAGACTTCCAATCTACTGCCATGTACAGTGCTCCTGTATCCTGCCCTCCCATAACCACTGTGGCACCAGCTGGCACCTTCCAGCCCCAACAGAGCCACCAGCAAAGTTCTCCCAGTTACTTCAGAGGAGGTGGGTATTCAGATGAAGCTGATGATAGCAAAGCTTGCTTACTGTCTTCTATGTTATGCCAACAGAAACTAGAATTAGGGCTTTTTAATGCTTTAGCATTAATATTTCAGAAAATGGGAATCGATGTAGTTCATTTAGGACTACAAGCTCTCAGCTGATTGGTAGTATTCCCTACATTTGCTTTACTTCTGGAAGAGTACTGACATCTTTGCTACTTTATCCAAAGCAAATAGCAAAAAATAGTTAGTCATGAAAAAAGTTCAGGCCATATAATGTAATTAACAACTGAACAAAGTTTAAATTGATTTAGAATCTTTTTTTTTTTTTAAGATTTGCTTCATACAGTTTGATTTGAAGACAGTCTTCCTTGAGATAAAATAACATTTGATTCCTACATTTTCTCTTTTAAACCAAAGTGAATGTGTTACTGAGGCCATGTTGGCAGACACCTCTCTTTAAGTGTGTCATTATTGTCAGTGGGTTTGTTTGCATCAATCACAAGTATGGGATAAAGAGTTTATCTTAATTTCTCTTTTGCTCTGTTAGTTTGCTTTTGCATTTTCTGAAAAGTCGTATTAAAAATTGTAACAGGGACATTAGATTGAAAAAGACTCCTGGATCCTGTGTTCTCCAAAGATTATTTGTATGTGTAGAGCCAGAAATCTTAAGAATGATCCTTTCAAAGAATAATAAGAGATGGTATATTTGAATGGATCTATACAGGTAGTATACAAGATGATACAAAGGAAAAAGGCTCACCTTAGATGGAGAAGGCTCGCAGGACTCCACGCAGGAGGGATCTCCAAGAAGAGATCCTTTCCTAGTGGTGGTCAGCCCTTAAATGGGGCTTGGGGAGAGGTGGAGCCAGACTCCACCCCCCTCCAATCACACAGGTATCATTGCCTTCACCTGTGCCCACATGGCTGACTCAATGCTCACCTCAGGTGGTCAATCAGTGGTTTAGGCTGTGATTCAGCAGTTCCCCTACAGTATGACATAGAAATATTTCTTAAAAACTACAGAAGCTGACCATTTCTGCTGACAGTCAAAAAAAGGAAGGAATGGGACAAAATGAATTGGAATTAACGATGACTTAAGAGAAGAAAGATCTCTGATATTATTGGATTACAGAAAGCCAAGTAACAGTTTATTTTAAATGACTTAACTGTGTGGAAAAAAAAAAAAAGGAAAGAATGTTCAAACAGAATTATTTTAAAATGGAGGATTTCAGTTTACTTTGTTCTCCTGTTGAAATAAGAAAAATCCTGTAGAGCAGTGTTTCTTTTCTGGAAAGAATGAAGGATGAGTTTATAAATCTGTACTCATAATTATTCAAGAATTACTGAGTCAGAAATAAAGATCTGCAAATGACAATTTTGCCTGAACAAAAAAGAAAAAAAACCAACAAACTTTTCTGATAAATTTAAAAGCAGCTAATGAGCCATGAGGCAAAGAACACTTGTTTTCAGATATCAACAGTTTTATTTATTGCCATGTGTTTTCTTGGTTTTTATTTCCTGTGATTGCTTACGTGTGGATTAAGCAGGAGAAATATGGAAAATAATATTGCGCTGTGAGCAAGTGAAGTTTCAGCTGTTCTATCCCAAGTGGCCCCAAGTAGTAGAGAAATCAGTTGTTCTGAGGATGGTACTAGAGTTGGTAGGGCTAACTGAGCTGCAAGCCAGGACCTGTATAGGATTAAGTACCTGACTGAGTGTATGCAAAGAGGTATTTTTATTAACTGTTGAGGTGTGAACTTACTCTGGAAGATAAGCTTGGTTTTCCTTTGAAAATCATGTGGCTGTCTGCTAAAGCAGCTCCTGACCTGGCAATGTCCCCAGCAGATAGTGTGTGGAATTCACAGCTGAGGACAGTCAGTTCAGGCTGTGTGTCTGGGGATGAATTTGCCTCCTTCTCTGGTGGTGGCCCTGCGCAGCTGTGCTTCTCTTGGGCCTCATGTGGGTGTAGCTCTGATTACAAAACAAATGTGTGGTGGCATCTGTTGGATGCTGGAAAGCCTTTAGTGTTTATGTGAAGAGAGCACTGCTTCAGCAGAGCTGACTCAACGTTTTCCCCTTCTGGCCAAGTTTCTGTACCATGAAGTGTGGCATGGCTGTGGAGAGCTGTGCAAACAGGGCTGTGCATCTGGGGAGGGTGAAGGAATGCTTCCGGTCCCAATGGGGAACGTCTGCAGTCTGTACCCTGCACTCTGGTCCAGACATGTGGACAGACTGCTGGTGGGCTCAGGCTGGCACAGCAAGAAGCACTGATGAAAATACACCACAGTATGCTTTCTGTGTTCTTCATACTGCAGTCACAGTGCAAAAGCATGCAGTATAAATTAGAAAGTAACAGTAGAGTTAGACATGAGTAGCCACTCTGTCTGGATCCTTGTCTTAATGAGTAGCCAGTCTCAGAATTAACCCAACAGGCACCCTGAAGGACAAGCAGAAATACAACACTGGAAGACCTTTTGTTGAAGTAAATTGTCAATTGCAATCCATTTGGGTGCCCTTCTGGAGCTGCTGGGGTGAAGGCAGTAAATATGCTCCAGAAGCAGAAGGAACTTGGTCAACCCAAAAGGACCCCAGGACACAGCAAAGCCATGTCAGGCATATGACCATCAGGGGGCAGGTATGTACTGCTGGTACTTGGCTGGGGGCGGGAGCTGCAGGAAGGAGAGAGAGACCTGGGTGAAGTGACAGCAGCAGACAAATGGATACAAATGTTTGTGAAGCAGTCGGTGATCACTGTTGTAGCAGAAGTACTATGGCCACCAGTGTAGGTGAAGGAATCCTATTGGCTGTGGTATGAAAGTCCCTCTTAGATCATTCCTTGGAGATTGTTTTTAGCCAGGCAGCATAGAGCAGTGCTAGACTACAGATAAAGTTATTACATCATCACTGCTGCATAAGTTTTTTTAGATTGCTGGATTTTACATACATTTCGAATGATACTTACATGGTGCCGTTTCATTGCAGAATAGCATTAGCAAGGTCTGGGGAATGTGGATTGAGAACACTCAAACAGAGAATGGACAACAGTGTTTTGGGAGCGTCCATTAGAAATGAAGGGAATCAGTCAGGTTCATACAAACCTGCAGGCACTGGTGATTTACAGCTGCTTGATGCTCTGTGGAAGGACGGGTCAAAGTGTTTGAGATACATCTTGCAGGCATGGAGCTGAAATGGATTGACTTCAAGTGGCTAAAAATATACTTGAAGGTGACTTCCCTTTTTTACTGCAAGCAACTGTTCATCTCAACAGTTCAAACTAGCAGGCTTGAAATGCTGTGAATCAACAAAGAATAAATATTTGAAAAGGCAGTCAGTAAACAGAGATGTATTTAGGCCAATGACCTAAACTGAAAATAATGTTATGAGTTCAGTGTTGCCCAGAATAACTATTTGGTGATAAATCTTAACTGCAAGGCTTTATAAACTTCTGATCTGCAGATAGGCTTTGGGATAGAAATAGGAGAAACTGTAAACCCTTGGAATTCTGCCCTTGATGCAGAATTAAAAAGGGAAACTGGAGCAGGAAGGAGGTGGAGGCCTGCCTGAGGACTGTGGCCCAGTAAGAAACTCAAATTCATATAAACGTAGAATGACCTGAGTTGAAAGAGATCTCAAAGATCATCTAGTTTCACCTCCCCTGCCGTGGGCAGGGTCTTCAACCAGTAGACCAGGCTGCCCAGAGCCACATTCAACCTTGCCTTGGATGCCTCCAGAGATGGTGTGTCCACAACCTCTCTGGGCAACCTGTTCCAAATTGAGTCAAGGAAGCCTCCCGTCAGCTTTGTGAGACTGGAGGAATGGTAAGAACACAGCGCTGCTGCTTAGAGCTGGCGAATGCATGCATAAAATGCCTTGCTAGCAAGGACAGAGATTCTGTATCCCTTCTGTTAGGATTTCTGCTTCTTTTCTTACAGTGGCATTTTTACCCTTAAACAGTGTGTTTTCAAATGTTGCCAGTATGTTTTTTTTATGCTGTCCTTGTGGTGTGGGAATCGGAGACCGTATTCCTCCAAAAATTTTCCCTCTCTGTTTTTCCAAAGAAACATCTGACTGGCTTGAGAGTTCAGTTTACATTTTTTTCTATAGCATCACTGTCATTGCCTTCAGCACTATTTGATGCTTGCGTTTACAAAATTTTTCTGTTTTTTACAGCATTAGCAAATACTTCCATGTCAGCTGACAGAATTTCCTCACTGGAAAATTCAAACCAGAAGGGCTCAGTCACTCCTCAGAACAAGACTGGAAGAAGACTATAATTGCATCTGTATCAATAAATAAAGGCAATTGGGAGTAATTCAGATCAGATTTAAACCTGACCTTTATAATGATCATTCCTGGATGCTGAAGAGTGGGAGAAAGCAAGGTAGTATAGGCTGGAAGATACTGTATGACAGTGTTCAGTAGTGCAAGGATTTTCACTTTGTGTGCATCACTGTAGTTGCTGTCAGAACCTTCAGGCTGTGGTATGCGCTATGGGATGGCAATGCTCTTTGATTCCTTGATCCCTGCTCGCATGGATTCTCTTGAGTTAAATCTGCTTGTGTGAACAGCAGTACTACCACTGTTTCTCTCTGTAGGCAGTTGCCCCACAGTCTACCTGATGATAGTCTGGGGAAGAGAAGGCTGGGAGGAGACCTTACTGCTCTCTTCAGTTGGTCTCCTCGCCGGTGACTGATGACAAGACAAGGGGAAACGGCCTTGAGTTGTGCCTGGGGATCAGGATAAACTCTACAGAAAGGGTTGTTAAGCACTGGAATAGGCTCCCCAGGGAGGTGGTTGAGTCACCATCCCCAAATGTGTTTTAGAACTGTCTACCCCTCAGCTCAGGGGCATGATTTAGCGGAGAGTTGTCCTTTCCAACCTGAGCAATCCTATGATCTTTCAGAGTGTTTACATATTTATAGTGGAAGGGTTATACTGTCTGAGGTTGGGAGGTACAGAGCGCCTGGAAATGGCTGCTAAAGATCAACTGCGATTAGGAAGGGAAACGTGCTCTGAAATCCACACCCTATCTTCAGGGGCACAAATGGAGCTTCGAAAGTCTATACAGCCCAAAGTAGAACAGGCTGCTTTCTACCTCTGATAGACTTCACTGTTAGCCTCAAAAGGAACAAAAAGGAATGAAAAAATACTTTGTTTGAAAACTGACTGCATGCAGAAGTTTAAAAAAAAAAAAAAGATTTTTTTTAAGGGGTGGGAATTCCTAGGACAGCAATTCTCTCATCTATCCCCTCTCAGCTTATTGCTTCTTCTAAGGACACCTGTTGATTTCCTTACTTTTCAAAAATGAAATAACAGGAAATCCCTCCCCCCCCCCCCCCCCCCCCCGGACTATTCATTTTTTTCTAGTGNCCCCCCCCGCCCCAGGCGTCACTGCCACCACCAGAAGTCTTATAGCCATTAACATTTGGTGGCACCTCATTTGTCAGCTGCACCCCATGGTGGCAGACCACTGGGATTGAACCACCCCACAGTGTTACTGCCTACCTGCTTGGGCTGCCAGGGAACAAACCTTTCAAAGGCATGACTACAATACTGATTATTCTGTTTGGAAAATGGCAGTGTGCTCATAGGCGACAACTTCCATGAAGTGTTTGTGAAGGAGTAAAGCCTTTCCTGCTGGAAGAAATTCTGACCTGTCCCCATTCTGGTAGTGGCTGAAGGTGGGGAGAAGTGAGAGCATGATGATGTTGTGTGTGTCGCACATGGCTGCTGCCTCAGTAGATCTGCCTGACTTTGTCTGGTTGAACAATTTAACTGAAGCTCTAATTTCAGTAAGTTATTCATTCCAGAAGGTCTGAGGAGCTGAGAATCTTGTGTTTTTCCAATATGTTGGGGAAATTTTTTAATAATTTCTAAATGAAACAGGATGTTCTTCAGTGAAAGATAGTTATAATGATGCAGTCACAAAGACTTGCTCAACAAAACAAAGTATTATAATAAAATATTATGCTTCTTGCAGGAAGAGAAAATAATTGCCACACATCCTTATCAGCATCACTTCACAAAATATATAATTGCAATTTGTTCTGCTCCTTCAAAAAGAAAAAGTTCATGGATGCTGAATATTCTTTTTTATAAATGCCAGTGCTCTAGTAGACAGGTATTTCCTGTTTGCCCACCTAAATCTTGGGACTTAGCCATCTTCTTTGTAGTTACATGCATTTGTAATGACTTCATGCTTGTATAAAGCTAGGTGAATATCAGAATTTACATTTTAGAACACGCAGGAGACATTTTCTTATGTACTTTGGCTTTTATTCATGTTAATCTATTTTTGTGTAAGCTTATTTTTTTTTTCGTGTGTTAGAGAGAAATAAGTATATTTTTTTCTAACAGGGGGATGCTCCTTCCTGTTTGAGTTCCCAGGCTGTGGTTCTGGGAAGATTAAGTACTGAAGTTCATATTCTCTGTTTAATGGGAAGGCAGTTAAAATTACTTATCTGCCTTCACAAAGTTCTTTACAATTTTTTGTAAGTGAAGTACTGAAGCATTATAAAATCATTTTTACTCATGTTTAAGGCTCCCCATATTTTTTTCTTTAGAAATGTGTGGAAATATCCTTCTAATTGCTACTAGTTTTGCTTTTAGCTTATAGTAAACTGTTAAGATATTTATTTCTTAGCTGGGTTGTGATTCCTCACATCACCAAAATTGCAGTCTTTTAATGTTAGAAGAATCTTTGCTTAAGCTGTTCTGAAAAGTTTTCTATATAGGATCGCACAATTTCAGTGTTAAATTGGACTACCTTAGAGGAAAAACATCTGACCACAGTAAGCTTTAAATAAATATTTCACTAATGAAAAGCACACTTGATTTAAAGCTGCAGTCAGAAGTTAACACTTCCCATGGTTTTACCACTCTGCAGTTTCTCGGATTGGCACAGGTTAGTGATCTTGTTATTCCATGTTGAACAGAAAAAACCTTCTCGTAATCTTCACATTACTTTTGTAAAAGTATGTCTGAAAAAATGCAACAGTGGATCAGATGCCCAAAACTCTGCCATTTCTTCTTGTGCTTTGGGAAACTGAAGGAGTGTTCTTAGTGGAGAACGGAGGTTTTCAAGGGACTTGTGTGCAACACTTGCCGGCATTTTCCATATAAATGTCTTGATTATTATTACTTCTAGTCCCAGAACCTGCTGGGAGAGAGACCCTTACTACTGAAAATTGTAGCACTGTCCTCCCCTGATCAACACCTGTCCTGTGGACCACACGTTCAGGTTTACACCAAATCCTTTGTGTAAACCGAATTAACATTGTAAAGAACAGTGTCAGAATACAAAGCTATTATGATCAGAAGATGCACACTATGGTGCCAACAAAATAATTGTAATATTGACCATGGTAACAAAATAAAAATACCAAATTATTTCTAATAAGCATATTTCTTAGTAAATGATAAAGCTCTAGATTACTAGATAATAGAGTATATTAAATTGCAGTAAAATAAACAATAATTGCTTTTCATTTAAATACAAGTATTATTTAATAAGAAGACTGTTCTCTGATGTAGTACTTCCTGTGACAGGACCTCAAAGTGTTTGATCAAGGATGCTGGCCCACTGCTTCCAACCTTACAGATGGAGAAACTGCAACTGTTTAAGAACGGCAGCACAGCAAGAGGTGATCGCTGCCTCCTCCATGTGCTGCCATGGTGCAGCAGTGGTAAGAAATCCCAGGACATGAGGAGATGTAGAGATACCAGGTGAGCAGCAGCCTAGCAGACTAGACCATGTCTGGGACATGGTTCTCATGGTTCTCTCATGCTTCTGGGACTTGGAGCAGTCAAAGTATTAAAATCTCCTGATTACCTCAGGGTATTATGTTGGAAGCTTTACATTTAGGTCTGTTGGTTTCCACTTTTCCAAATGGAAAACAATTGTAATTTTTGATATATATGAGCTTTGAAAATGAAGCAAAAGGCCCAAAATGTTCAATTGAAAGAAGAGTTTACATTTTTCACCCCCAAATATATCTATTAACAAAGAAAAGTTGTAAGATCCTGGAAGAATCCAAAATTCTGAGGTGAGGACTGGTTCCTCTGGCAAGCCCTGTTGGGTGATCAAGGGTAGTCGATGCTGGTGATGTAGAGGTCTGCCATGGAAGACCTGAACAAGGAATGGGACCAGACTGCAAAGTGATGACGTGGTGCTGATGTAGAAATCTGTCTGAATTATAGAAGTCTCCATGTGAACGTGATGTAGGTTTCTCATTCACATCCAGCAGTGTGGCAGTCATTCCTTTTAAATCTGTAACGATCCCTAGCCATGAGACTGGTGTGTGCTCATCAAATACACTAAGGTGGTGGTTACTACTTCCTGCGTCATTGCTAGCTCAGGTATATGCAATTCAATCATTAAATCAGTTCTACAGTCTTTTATCATTATTGGGATCCAGATAAAACACGCATGAAATAATGACATTGCACTAATTTTTTTGTGTCTGTTTTCAACCATCACACTGAACTCATTCATAATGGTCAATTCATGTTTCTCTTTAACATATTATTAGCAGAAGAATGATCGCAGCTTGCAAAAGGATTGGTAAAAAAGGGATACTTGTAGGCCAGTAATACACAGGCAGAACAGATGGAGCTTATTTACTGAAATGGTTGTTAGACTGAAAAAAATCTGTGGTGGAATAAGTTGTGACAGGACTAACAGTGGGACAGATGTGTTTCTTCATGCTTGAAGAGAACCCAAGTTCTTCCATCCAGGAGTACATAATTACACCTTGGAAATCTGTCCAAAGTTGGTAATCTTTTCAATAGTATAAGTAGGTAGCTATAGCAATATTTTGCTGTATTGTTTCTATCCTCAGCCTTGCCATTAGAAGCTAGAGCTCAGTGTTTTATTTATAGTTGTTTTTAAAGTCTTACCCATAGCAGAGTAATACTTCAGCTTTTGAAAGAGCCACAAAACAAGCTGTCAAATTCAAAATGAAGGAAATTATATTCTATCGGTAAGTTATGTAGTTTGGCTGCTGTGGGATTTCTTATTTAACTGCCATTAAATGTTCTTTCCTCTGCTCAGGAGAGCCCAAAATAAGTAAAGTACAAAATCCCTTGAATTTTCAAGTACAATTTCTGTAACATATTACATTGTAGGTAGCCTCTTACTAAATGCTAGCAGGAAACTAAAGTGGATACTTACTGTAGATGTATTATCCTGTCCAGGCTTGTGTGAAGAGCTATTGTGAAGCAGGAAAATGTGCTAATATTGTAAGAAATAGTGTAAGAAGATGAATACCAGCGCATAAAACAATGTGTGAGCTGACTGTGTAGGAAAACACCTCAGAGCAGTTTTTGCTTTGATGTTTGAAATTTTTAACTCAAGAGGATGAGCTAATTTATTAAATCAGTGTGTTGCTATTAATTAGGAAGCATCTGTTACTGACAAAAAGCAAATTCAGAACAACTGATGGGACAATACTAACTAGGTAAGTAAAGAACAGCCAAAAGAAGGAGAGAAAACACTGTAGCTATCATTCAGTGAGACTTAGGTGCTGTTTATTTCATCTTTGTGTTGATATCCTGAGGATGTTCTGTGGGTGTTCCAAGAGGTTGCCAAACAAGTACAATCAGCTGATCATGATAACGAAACATCTTTTACATGATGTACCAACTAGCTGGTTTTTCTATTGCCACTGGTTTAGATCATCTGCCATATGATCTTCTGCAGAGATGTATGTTTACCTCTGAAGATTTGAAGGCATCCAACTTGAAACCTGCAAGGCTGTCAAGATTCCATCATTTGCCATGTTATGACCCTGTAAGTTCACTCCACATGGGGGGAAGTTCTCTAGTATCTGGTGTTTACGTATGGAAATGGCCAATACTCAGTGGTGAAAACGTCTACTAATTCTTTAATTGCTGAGTTCACATGGTACCAATTGCAGCAATTTGAAGATACATGTTTGGTTACTAGGTTGGGTAATAGGAAAGCATTCTCTGAAAGAGTAATGGGGCAGTGATACAGGCTGCTCAGGGAGGTGGTGGAGTCACTGTCCTTGGAGGTGTACAGCAACCATGTAGGTGTTGACTAAGGAACGTGGTTTAGTAGGCAGTATTGGTGGTTGACAGTTGGACTGGATGATCTTAGAGGTCTTTTCTAACCTTTAGGATTCTATGATTGTTGTCATCTGTTACGCTCTGATTTTTTTTCTTGTTTTCTACTTGTGTTTCCTTATGAGGTTGGAGACTAACAGAAACGTTCTTGGTTGGTGTGCCTGTTTGTGAGCAGAATCCTCAGTAATGTCAGCATTACTGAGGAAGATATGTTAATGCCTGTAAGCTGCAAATCAAGCAATGATATTTTCCATAGATTATATGGTAACACTGTGCTCTGCATGCATTTGTGAGTAAATATACATACATTAGCAGCATGTAGAACACATAGGCGTAGCACTAGGAGAATACTGTATGTATAGCTGTGGTTTTATCTAAGGATATATGCACTGCTCATAATTTGTTTGACGGGAGTGAGGCTGGTAGCATGTTGGGGCATGAGAAGCCTTCAGTTTTACACCATAACATTAAGCTCTTCCTTCCTACCTCCCTGGAGGACACATAGAACGTTTCTTTGGCAATTGTCTGTACTGCAGTTTTCCATTGTCCAAAAGGCTGTTATGGTTTTGTTCCACCTTTCTTCCTTCCTTTCCTTTCTTCTCCCTAACATTATCAAAGGGATGTGGGGAGAGGATCTGGCTGTTGGAGCAAATATTGCTGAGTTAACTGTACGCTGGGAGAAGTGACAAAAAAAATTTTGGAAATTTTTGAGGAAAACAAAGATCATTCAGTGAGGATGTGTAATCAAGGTACAATTAAAAGTATTCTGTGGGACCTGAATTGATTTAAATTGAATGACTGTAATTTCTGGGTGGGAAAAATCAAAGGAAGTCCAGATGAGAGAATTAGAAGATATGGAATGATACTAAAATTGGAAATTTGGATGTTAAAAGTGGAAGTGAAGGTCATAACAGTAAGGAGTTAGACAACTTCTGGCAATACATACCCAAGCCATGAAGAGTTTTTAAAGTGGTTTTTAGAAGTGATTACACGGTACAGAGAAATCTGAGCATCAAAACATAGGAAAAGAAGGCAGTGGCTTGAAATCCATTTTGGTTCTACAGTATTGCACAAGCTGGATAAAACATATGAAATAATTGAAAATACTTGAAACTACCCAAAAAAACTAGCTTAAAAAAAAATTCATCTGTGCTCGCTTGTTTTTTTCATTGTCTACCATATGTGAACGAGATAAGCTTCTTCTGTTCTTTTGTGTATCTAATGCAAAGGCCTCAACTTGTGCACATCAAAGTGGTTTCTGTTAATATCTGTAGGATCATGTGGTGTGACACCAGCCCAATAGGAGGCCACTGCTCATAGCAGTCTTTTCTCATCTTTATTCTGTCGCCTAGTGTGCTCTCATGTCTCAGCTCTGTCTGTTACAGAGGTAAATCTAGATGATGCTTTTTAACTCAGNCTGGCCTTGAATTCTTCCAGGGAGGGGGCATTCACAATCTTTCTGGGCAGCCTGTTTCCTAGATTTTCCATTTTTTTTAATTTTTAAATTTAAATTTAAATTTTATTTTAATTGAGTTGACTTTTTTAACAAGTGAAGTAGGAACCCAAGTAAAGAACTAATACAGGACTTAAAAAAAAACTTTATTAAAGGAATTTTTATTAGGTCTTTTGAGCCAGCAGTAATGTCTTATAAGAGAAAAGTTTATCACCATATTACTGCAATAGAAACGTTTCCATCAATTTTCTATGAACTACTAAATACAGAGCTACTTTGGTGCCACATTAAAGCATTTTCCCCCCACAGGATAGTTTTTCCTTGGNGTTGGACTGGATGATCTTAGAGGTCTTTTCTAACCTTTAGGATTCTATGATTGTTGTCATCTGTTACGCTCTGATTTTTTTTCTTGTTTTCTACTTGTGTTTCCTTATGAGGTTGGAGACTAACAGAAACGTTCTTGGTTGGTGTGCCTGTTTGTGAGCAGAATCCTCAGTAATGTCAGCATTACTGAGGAAGATATGTTAATGCCTGTAAGCTGCAAATCAAGCAATGATATTTTCCATAGATTATATGGTAACACTGTGCTCTGCATGCATTTGTGAGTAAATATACATACATTAGCAGCATGTAGAACACATAGGCGTAGCACTAGGAGAATACTGTATGTATAGCTGTGGTTTTATCTAAGGATATATGCACTGCTCATAATTTGTTTGACGGGAGTGAGGCTGGTAGCATGTTGGGGCATGAGAAGCCTTCAGTTTTACACCATAACATTAAGCTCTTCCTTCCTACCTCCCTGGAGGACACATAGAACGTTTCTTTGGCAATTGTCTGTACTGCAGTTTTCCATTGTCCAAAAGGCTGTTATGGTTTTGTTCCACCTTTCTTCCTTCCTTTCCTTTCTTCTCCCTAACATTATCAAAGGGATGTGGGGAGAGGATCTGGCTGTTGGAGCAAATATTGCTGAGTTAACTGTACGCTGGGAGAAGTGACAAAAAAAATTTTGGAAATTTTTGAGGAAAACAAAGATCATTCAGTGAGGATGTGTAATCAAGGTACAATTAAAAGTATTCTGTGGGACCTGAATTGATTTAAATTGAATGACTGTAATTTCTGGGTGGGAAAAATCAAAGGAAGTCCAGATGAGAGAATTAGAAGATATGGAATGATACTAAAATTGGAAATTTGGATGTTAAAAGTGGAAGTGAAGGTCATAACAGTAAGGAGTTAGACAACTTCTGGCAATACATACCCAAGCCATGAAGAGTTTTTAAAGTGGTTTTTAGAAGTGATTACACGGTACAGAGAAATCTGAGCATCAAAACATAGGAAAAGAAGGCAGTGGCTTGAAATCCATTTTGGTTCTACAGTATTGCACAAGCTGGATAAAACATATGAAATAATTGAAAATACTTGAAACTACCCAAAAAAACTAGCTTAAAAAAAAATTCATCTGTGCTCGCTTGTTTTTTTCATTGTCTACCATATGTGAACGAGATAAGCTTCTTCTGTTCTTTTGTGTATCTAATGCAAAGGCCTCAACTTGTGCACATCAAAGTGGTTTCTGTTAATATCTGTAGGATCATGTGGTGTGACACCAGCCCAATAGGAGGCCACTGCTCATAGCAGTCTTTTCTCATCTTTATTCTGTCGCCTAGTGTGCTCTCATGTCTCAGCTCTGTCTGTTACAGAGGTAAATCTAGATGATGCTTTTTAACTCAGTGTGATAGTGAGAAATTGTTAAAGAATCTTGAGATTGTGAGGAACTAGAGTCCACACTATTACCTGTGCCTCAGCCCATCCACCAGCTCTGGGAATTGCATTTGGGAAACTTTTGGATGATGGAGGGGCACTGTTTGTTGAAAGATTTGACAGAACAAGAAATTCAGCTACACATTAGCAACAGCAAACGTGGGATGGTGAATGAGTCTAAACAGTTTTCAGAAAAGAGTTGAAAACCAGCAGATTTTCTTTTGTTTTTTCTTCCTCACACCCCTCTGAACTTACACTGCACTGAGCTGATATCATATAATATTGTTATGAAATGGGGTAGTTGTTTCCTTTTTAACTTCTTCACAGATGTAAATCAACAGAAAATATTGTTTTTATTATTATTATTTTTTATTACTTATTTTAATATTTGAATCATAGAATGGTTTGGGTAGGAAGAGACCTTTAAGACCATCTTGTTCCAACCCCAGTGCTATAGGCAGGGACACTTCCCTCCAGACCAGGTTATTCAGAGCCCCATCCAGCCTGGCCTTGAATTCTTCCAGGGAGGGGGCATTCACAATCTTTCTGGGCAGCCTGTTTCCTAGATTTTCCATTTTTTTTAATTTTTAAATTTAAATTTAAATTTTATTTTAATTGAGTTGACTTTTTTAACAAGTGAAGTAGGAACCCAAGTAAAGAACTAATACAGGACTTAAAAAAAAACTTTATTAAAGGAATTTTTATTAGGTCTTTTGAGCCAGCAGTAATGTCTTATAAGAGAAAAGTTTATCACCATATTACTGCAATAGAAACGTTTCCATCAATTTTCTATGAACTACTAAATACAGAGCTACTTTGGTGCCACATTAAAGCATTTTCCCCCCACAGGATAGTTTTTCCTTGGAAAAATAAAAATAAAAATTAAAAGGTTTAATACATCCCTTGCCTTGAATTGATGTTTGTCATAAGCAAGTCTGTTGCTCAATAGAAGCAAAATTAAACCAGCAGACAGCACAGAATACAGAAGCAAATTAGATTTTAAGAGTCTACATCAAGTCTGTTAATCAAGTGTGCACTTTGCAATCCAGGCGTTGAAATCTGTTTCTTTACAAGCATCCTTCAAAATCAGTCTGTGTCCCCCACCCCCCCAAACTGCTTACCAAGATCTGTGCTAGTTTTCTGCCTTGAAGGCTTCTCTTCTCTGAGAAACAGCAGCCCTGGGCTGCTCCAGGAAGCAGGAGGCAGACATGGGAGCACCATGTGGCAGTGGTAGGGCCAGCCAAGGGCCCTTGACAGAACCCCAGCTTCTTAGCATGAAGATGATGGGGAGCGGTAGAAAAACATGAAATTTCCAGGGGCACAATAATTCTCTTAAGCTGTTTCAGTCCGCCTCTGCCAGCTGCTGTATGTTTATTGCCAGTATATGGTTAGTTCTCAGTAAAAAA
>VXAB01004701.1:1075951-1097150 GCA_013399175.1 Odontophorus gujanensis | reverse complement strand
AAAAAAAAAAAAAAAAAAAAAAAAAAGGTTTAACTCAAATAACTAAAAAAACAAGCATTGTATGAAACTGTTTTTACACATAAAGATTTATGGCACTGGGAATAAAAATCATCATCTGGATTTCGTTAAGATTTTCCTGGCAAATAATTAATGCTGAGAGCATGTTTTGATCAAGCATCTCTTATAGCAGCAATGGTAAGTGAGTTAAAAGCTGCTTGCATTATAGAAACAGGTCTTCAAAGTCCCTTAAAGTTTCTGCTAGTTTTTCCAGCCCTCAGCAAATGGTGGTGCTAGCACCTTATTTTTCATCCCCGTGTTTCCTCATTTCATGGTCATATCAGCCTCTTGGTGACTGCCAATAAGCAGATCTCATCATAGCTGAAAATTCAGGAACATGTGCAAAGAAGCCACCCAAATGGGCAAGAAATTTTAATACTCTCTCCTGGCTTTTTTTTTTTTTCTTTAAAATGAGAAGACTGCAAGTGTGAATCTATCAAAGTAGGTAATCTAATTTTTTTTTTTTTTTGCTGTTGTTTATGTTTTGATTAATATCTGTCGTGACTTAATTGCATGCCTATATTTATATGTACAGTGGGTTGGTGTATGTTTCCCTGTGCTGCACCTATTGTGCATTTGTGTTCTAGATTGTGAGAGCAGGACTCTGTCTGAGCTTGCTTTTGACAAAATTGACTTCTGGAGCAATAATCAGTGAGATGTAGAGTGCCCTTCTCCCAAAGCAGCAGTGACAGCTTCTCTACTGTACTCCAAACAAAATGTATTGTAATCATCTCCCTGTGAAGTTCCACAGTACAGAAATACCCATTGGCATCGTAGCAGTCCTACAGGCTGTGCACTGGGTTGGGAAAGTACATTCGAGACTACATTCCCCTTGGTAGTGCATAGTAACTGTTAGGTAGATTAAAAGTCTGTTTATTGAGTATATCAATGCCAGTTCAAGAGAATTTCTATTAGCTACAGGCTTCAGGTTTGAAGAAATTTCCAGAAACTGCTGATGACTTAAACCAGTTAATGTAGTGGCAAGCGCATAACTGCTGTTAATTTTGCCCATTGAAAATCACAAGCTGGAAAAGCCGTTATGAGTTGTTTTGTGAGGTTCGTGTTTTATCATCAGCTTGAAATTGTGCTTCTGGCTGTTAGTCACCAGGCTGCCAAAATTCAAGTGGCTTGAAGTAATGGAGCTACTGGATCTGCAGGGTAATAACGGGAAGGAGGTTATTTTACGGCTGATCTCCCTGCGTATGTAGTGTGTTTCCCTATGATAAAGCGGTTATATCAGCCCCACCTATGATTAAAGTTGCCTGACACTTCCCGCTGTGGACTTTGTTTGCAGATGCTTATAACGTAGTCAGAATATAACTGTCTGTGTGGAAATCTGACTTCTCCTTATACTGGTCTACATGACTGAAGCAGTTCTCTTTGCAAAATAGCATCAAAAACAATTCATTTAAAAATGAATTAAAAGTAGTTCCATCCTCATTCTCTTATTTATTTATTTATTTATTTATTTTTCAGTGAGACTGTACAAATAGTTTTGCAGAGTAAAGATAATCTCTTCTGTGTGGAACTCTAAGCATAGCTGTGGGGCAATTGGTCTGCAGATCAGAGTTATGATCAAATTAGTGGGGAGATAGTTGGCATAGGCTTTGCATTACAGTGAAAAAGGTAGATTCTAATGGAGTTTTGCACATATACTGTGTGTGCTGCTAAAGGTCTTTTCACCTCCTGTTTGGCCCTTGCTAAAGGAAAGCTTTCTTGCATGAGTATGTCTGTGCTTTGAGTGGGGACTTGACACTTGGAAGAGAAGTGGCCACTGGATAAAGAGTAACTTATCTCTGTGCAATCAGGCTAAATGCAGCAAAGTGCTAATCTGTTTAAAGATCATGCAGTACAAAAATGCTTGCTGGATGTTTTCAGCCTTATTCCCTAGTTTTCATTTTTGCATACCCAGGCAGACCTCTGCTGTAACTGAAGCTCCTAGCACACTGCTGGCTTTGCTGGCTTGTCTATATGAGGAACAGGGGCTCCTTCTCTTCATTACCTATGTATTTGAGAGGAAGCTGCCTCAGGTTGGAAAGATGAATGGAAGAGAGCCTGACTTTGGGCCAGGAATCCAAGCAATAGACTGGGATATGGTACCTGGTTGTAGAATACCATGAGGTACTTAAGGCTTACAGGGGAGTAGAAACTAGGTAAGAAGAATAGCATTTAGCAGTCAGGATGGGTTTGGACAAGGAGATTAGTATGAGGAAAAGAGTTAAGAGGTTGATAGCCAGAGGAGAAGTGAGGAGACTGATTTTTCAAGGTCTGAACACAATAAATGGAACTGCCAGACAGACCGTGAAGCCCAATCAGGTGTTTTCAGTGGGAGAAACTAGAAGGATGGAAAAGATGTTTCCTATAGTGTTTATGATGAGGTCAGAAAGCTAAGCAATAAAGACTTGAACTAAATAACAAAGTCAAAACAGGAAGAATTACATTTGAGGAAGCACCAGCATAAGAGAGGCTGTTGGAGAAAGGACAGAGAAGGGTTTTGTGATGGAACCATAGTTCTTAGGTTTCCCACAGGAGCTGAGAATGTCAGAAGGCAGCACATGAAATGTAATTTTTGACAAAAAAAGAATGTTTGTGTTTCAAACCAAGAAACCTGCGCACAAAATCTTTCTAAAACTACAGTAGCTATTTTGCAGATCAATATCTCAGAAACAAGATTACAGAGATAAAATAGCCTGTACAGCCCTAATTTTGGACTTGTCTTCATCCTGGTAAAATTTCTCACTGCCTGACACATACACAAAAGAGAGGAATTGAGTAGTCTGTGAAGGCTCATGTCCTGGATCTTTCAAAGGTATTGTAAGATCAACAGCAGAGGGTTTATGTGTGTGTGGGTATATATATATGTACATATAGATATACATAAAATGCTGCTTGACACCTATATAACCTACATTTAAAACATGTATAGGGGAGATGGTGACAAAAAGCCAATTGTTCTGACCTGAACTATATGTCAGATTTAGAAAGAATTATAAAAATTGATAATTAAAGAAAGAGATCTAATCAACTAGAACTAAGAGAAAAAAGAAACTGACATTAAGATGCATGCAGTGAAGTGGCAATGCAGTTATACAAGTGGAAGCAATAAAAGCAATTGGTTTTAGCTTTGACATTCCTTTACCTATGAATGCCTGAGTTTGCAACATAAAAAATGTTCTTTTGATTTTAATCTTAGAGGAAAATGGTCAGTTTTGTCCACGAGAGACCAGTAATGGTATAGTATGCTTGCAGAGGAGATGATAGTAAACTAGCACTAAAACATGAACTGGGCTGTTATAATACTCTCGCTGTAAACACTAGGTAAAGGTGTTTAAGAACTGTGTTATGCCTACTGGATGAATTTGTATTATTATCTGATGAGTAGTTTTTAACTGCATGATCAATATTTAATTAAAGCACATTAAACTGTGATTTTTTTCTTCCAATGTTGACAGGTATATAGATAACTTTATTTAAATTCTTGAATCTGTTTGGAAAAATTAAACAGTGTAAGTTTTTGCAGATGTTTACCTAGACTTATGTTATCTTACTGGGTGATTTACTTCTGTTTCTATTAGAAAATGTTCCCTCCTTTAAATGAGACCCTGGTAGTGCAAAATTTTCACACAATATTTTTAATCTGGCAATGGCAGATTGTACCCAAAGGAGAAGATTCATGCTTATAAATTAAAACATTTTACTTAGGTGCCTATTAGAAATGGTATCTTTTTTCTGTTCAGTTGAGAGGGTTTAGTGTGTAGTTTGGGACCTACCTTTCTTCAATAATTATATGAGAAGCTGAAATGAGACAGGAATATCAAGAACAAGGTAGCATCATCAAATTAAAGAGAACCAGTGTGATATCTTTCTGTAATCATCTGTTAGTGTCTAATGAGACAAAGTCTTGCTAACACATTGTCACTGAGTTGTCATGAGAAGGATTTAACAATGAATCTTGCTTTCTTTAGATGCAGCAGTCCATGATCATATACTTCTGCTTGCAAAATCAGATCAAATCATGCCATGAGAAAATGGAAGGTGTGTGATTTTATAGTTTATGAAGAAGCATAATGGTTATAATATTGGATAATGTTCTAAAGTTTGAGTTTCCATTAGGTCATAGTAATTGTTATAGTGAGAAGAAGAAAGAAAAAAAAAAGCAAAAAATAGGTTTTAGTTGGAACAAAATTGTAGTTAGGCCTGTTCCTAAGAACAAAGTCTGCTTGTGTTGTCCTGAGATCCCCTTGATATGGTTAGCAATTTGGAAATTTTGAATTCACAATAAGAGTTTCAATTACGTTGTTTTCCCACTGTGTATGTCTTAAACAGTCTGAATCAGCAAAAACTGAATAGGCAAGGATTAATTTTTTCAAACCAAATAGCATACAAATAAAACCATATGACTAGGAACAATAGCTCTTGTGTCCTATTCCTGCTGTTTGCAGGTCCATATATTGGTCTTCTGGCTAGTTACCAGAACTCATAAAATGCTTTTAGGCAGCTGTGTCCCATTAAAGCCACATGTTACATCAATGGGAAACCATTGATTGGGATGAAGAGGGATTTTAGAAATTTGCTTATCTACATAGGATGGGGGAGGATGAAGCATGCCACCCTGGAAGATATTAAAAGCCCTCTGGGGAGAAGATTCCAGATCTCCTTAGATAGACTATTTGGCATTTACTTCCTCTGAATATTAGGAAACTTTCTGTAACATCTAACTCATCTTGCGAGTTTTGTTTCTCATGGTGGCCGTGTAAAGCTGTTTATTACTGTCCTCCTTATAGCAGCACTGTTACCTTTGGTAAGATCATTATCATGTTTGGCCCCAGCCTCCGCTTCTTCAGGGAAAATAAAACCAATCAGCATAATGTTCTTCATCTTTTCACCTCTCCTTCTATTTAAATAATATCTTTACAGACTTCTGGATGCTGATTTGTTTGCATTTTCCTTGTAATTAATTATTCACTAAAGAATCCATCAGCGCTAAATACAGCAAATTAATGCTCTTGTGAATAGGTGGGATGTTTTGATTGCCTAAACAAATGAATACAGAAATGAAAATCTGTCCTTTGTCTACGTTTTAAACAAAAGACACTATGGAATAGGGAGGTCTGAGTATTTTTTTTTTAAACATCATTTGTTAACAGCACTTTTGTTAAAAATACAGAACTATGCACCTGAAGAACTTTTTTTAGCAGTGTCTTCAGTGGTTACTCATTCATCAGTTCTGCTCATGTTCTGAGGTATATAGGCTAGGATTCTGTGCCATGAAAGTAGATGGATGATCGGGGCATTAGATAAATGTCTGCAAAGTTGTGAATGGCATTGTCTGTTGTCTTTCGTACAAGGAAACTAATAGCAGCCAAGTTAAAAGCAAACAAAATGAGATGTTTTTCATGCAGCTGACAGGAAATTCCTGTCAGATCATACTGTGTATAATTCAGGCGTGATAGTTTACATATATTCAAGGGCAAGTTGATAAATACATGGAAAAGAGATCCACTCAGGGTTAGTAAATAGATAAACCAGATCCATTTCAGGGAATACTACATCCGCTTCTGACTTGTGCCAGAGATCAGACAGTGGAAGAAATAGACTGGCTCTCTGAACTAAGGAACCAGTTATACTGCTGTCCTGCTACCTAAAACCAAGGCCATTTCCCAACATTGCATTGTTACCAGAAGTTTGAAGGGAATTTTTATTTTAATTTTTAAACTTGAGAGGAAATGCTCTCTCCCCTTCTAGAGGGGCACTTCTGTGCATTTTTAACTCAGGATTTCTTTTGGCCTTCTTTGAGGAGTTATTTTGGGATGCAAGTTTTTGGGCAATTAATGAGGGGCATAAAATTAAATAAAAAAATAGTAAATATCACTGTTATCATTGGGAAGAAAAAGAACAAGGTTACTCCTTCAGAAACAGTTAGTATTGGATTTGAATAAATAGCAAAAAGTATGTGTAGAAAATCAGAATAAATCAAATAGGATAAAATCCCAAATGTACCAGTTTATATCACACAGGTAGCTTCTACCCTGTTCTCTCTTATTCTGCCTGCAGAAAACCGATAGTATGGCAAAGAGAAGTTAGCAACGGAAGGTAGATTATGCTTGAATCAGAAAACTCAGAAAGATTCAAAACTGAAAAGTGACATTAAACGAATGTTACTCTTTTTGCCTGTTAGAATCTTCTATAGTTTGAAAAGTGACTATATCTTTGTGTATAAATTGATTGCTGAAAAGTGCAGCGTTAACATAAACTCTCTAAATGAAGGCTGGGAATTGAAACTAGATTCTGTGAAATCAACCCCCCTCCCCACCTTCCTCCCCCCCCAACCCCCCAAGAAAAAAAAAGGAAGAAACAAAACAAACAAACAAACAAATAAAACCAAAAAACAAAAAACCCAGTCCTTACTTATCAAATTATGTCTGAATGGCGCACCAATAGAGGACATCAAATTTGCATTGAGGTCAATGGCATGCAACATTACCAAAAATACATCTGTGTCTCAGTCCTTGGAAAAGAGCACTTTAAAGCATTTGCCTGCACTCGTTAAGCTTGATGATGGATATGGGGGAGTTGCATACAAAGACTCTTAAAAAAATGCAGAGAAAGTAATTATTGTGTCAGTGAAAATACAAAGAGAGTAGTAAATCATTCAAAGGAGCAGCCTTTTCTCTCTCTGGCATAAAGGACTAACAGGCTGGGCCTCTCATACACGGTAGAATATTCAGACAGAGTTTGTGTAAAAGAGTCTATTTTTAAATTCAGGACAGAAGACAGAGCCCAGGATGACTATTTCTCAGCAATCAGATAAGAGGAAGATTGTTCATGGTTATATGGAGGCTGTGGGAGCTTTCAGATTTAGAGCTCAAGGTCCTAGAAGCAACAAAGCTGCTCTACAGAGCAAGTTATATTCTAAACCTGGCAGTAACAGGATTAAAGACATGCAATTTAATTATTTGTAATGAATTTATTTAAATTATTCTTTTTTATATTACATTGATAATAAAAATAGGTTCCTAGGTTACAGTTTCATTAAGGAGTAATCTAGTGCTTTTTTGAGCAAAAAAAGAAATTAAGAGATGACTATTTCAGATTTTTGGTATATTTTGGCATATTTTCCATAGGTTTACTTGTTTTTAAGTGCTTGACATACTCAAGATTTAGAAACCCAAAAACATTAGCTTATGACTTGACTGATTTGGAAGACTTCTTCAGAGTCAGGAGTTAGTCATTAATTCATGAGGATTATTCCTACCTTTTCTTTTTAATTTAACTTCACCCTTTATTATTCTTCCCACCATATTAACTGCATTTTCTTCTTCCTTGGCACCTTTTAAATTCCTGACCACCGACTCAGTCTTAACACTCGCTTAGCCAAAATATATTTTGTTTGGTATTATACCTTTCCTTGTAGGTCACACCTGACAGTGTTTTTGCTTTTATTTTTTTCTACTGGAGACTTTTTTTGCCAAGATCTTTAGGGCAAAAAGGGTCCTCCAAAATTAATGTGATATCTTGATGTCCCAAACTCCTTAAGAGTGCACTGTCTTACTTCAGATGTCTGTAGAGTAACACATTTCTTCCGTTTCTTTCTTATGTGCTTCTAAAGATTGCATCCTTCCCCTGACAAGCTTAACATTCAGAACAGAAGCAATGCCCAAGCTGGAGAGGAGCTGGCTAACATATGCAGTGAACACTTCTCTCTGCTATCTGCCTCTCAATCCAACTATTCTTAGGTTAGCTAGTTTCTTATAGATGTCTTAGTAGCATGGACTTTCAGCAGACTTTATTTAGTTGATCCAGTAGAGGTCCTCGACAAGGCACTCATTTAATAATGCTCAAGTAGCCAGTTCCTCCCTCTGCCATGGCTCCCCGTGCACAGCCAGTGCTGTCAGGCACACACTATCTGCTCCAGAGGTAGAACAGGATGCTATCCTGGTTTCCTCCCCAACCCCCATCCCATTGTTTTCTCCTGGAAGTGTTTACAGAGTTTGTGGTGAGCAAGTGGCTCACCACATGAGCAAGCTGGGCTGAATAATTTCTAGACTCAAGGACTGAGAATTCAAGATATTTTTGTTAGCAAGCAAGCAGTATTTCAAGGGGTTAGTACATGGTTTGCAGGTCCAAAGAGGAACATGACTACACAGTGGGAAAACTGCAACATCTGATTATGTCCACATAGGGTTTAAAACTGTGTCTTAACCTTATCCTATTACAGATTGCATTCTGCATCCTTTGCAGGTTTTGAATGGTATGGCAATGTAGTTATAGATAACCACTTAATTTGGCAATGTTGCTATCCAGGTTAGCCGAATTTAATTTTTAAGTTATTATTTTTATAAGGCATCACATGATTTTCATACTGTCACATGCTAATATATTCACTCTTTTCACAATTTTTTTAAATAAATAAATGGATTTCTGTCAGGCTTTTTCTAAGTTCATACTGTTTGACTCACATAAAGCCAGTGCTAGCCAGTAAATACTTTTTTAATTTTTGTTCCATTCCTTGTTGAACAATAAAGATAAACTTACAGGAAGATTACCAGAAACACTCTCCTGCTTTTTTCCTTTTTTTTGGACAGAAGTACTTTACTCCCTTTTATCCTTTCCTCTAGTATCTCCCTAGATATTAATAACTTTTAAAAAAGATTGGCAGCCCTTCTCTACAAGATAATTCTCAGAATTTACTGTGGGGTTCATTGTCTGTACTCTTGTACAGATGTTATAAAATTTCCACATACCTCCAGCCAGAGGACCAAATTGCCTCCAGCCCTGGAAAGAAGTTTCTAAAGCCTTGTGGAAGCTGAGTTCCAGTACTAGTTTTAAGATCGCTGCAGCTGATTAGTGTAGCCCCAACTTTTATACTGTCATTATCCCTCACTGTAGCTAGAAGGCCGGAAGTAGATATAGCTGATCTACTGAACCAATTAGTGCCAAGCATTTAAATATGTGTAATGACAGAAGTCATTCAGAATGTCTTGAATTTTGTCAAAGTTGTTGTTTTACTCTTTTTAGTTTCCAGGGTGCATCAGGCCCAGCACTCTCAGGCATAGGGTTTTAATTTTGGGTGGTCCTGCTTGGAGCCAGACTCAGTTGGAGTCAGTGACTGATCCCTGTGGGTCCTATCTGACTTGGAGTATTCTATGATTCATGGGATCAAGTTCCCTGTTCCATAAGAGATGACCTAGCACTTTGCTTTTGCTTTCAGTAATCTGAAAGTACTAACATCTATGAAGTGATCAAAATCTGTGTGTGACAACCAGCTTTTAAATCTTTCAGGTTTATGTCCCCAGCTGTGATGAACAAGTGTGATCAGATCAGTGTGATAAGCAGAGATAAGGGTGAGGATTTTCAGTGAAGTACCAAAAAAGACTTTTTGAAATGCCCTGATTTAAGATTAACAGGCCGAAGATTTATTTTGCTAGCTGAAACTGTGACTTGGGTACAAGCTATCTCTAATAGTTGCTGATTAACATTATCCTCAATTACTAATGAATGTGAAAATTCGTTCTTTCTTATCTGCTATGAAAACACATCATTCTGCTTTTTCTCCTGAGTTGCTCTTCCTAATTTTCAATATTATCTTCTCCAATTCATTGTGATAACCAAAATAAGTAAATAAATAAAAATCCTTAATCATGGCAATAACACATAGATTTTCCTCTGAAGTGTTCACCTTTTTTTAGCACTTACCTGCACTTTCCTTTCTACGCAATTAATTCTTTCCTCTGACACTATTTTCTGGTGTTCCTAATGGGAGTGCAAAGAAGGGGAGGAGCCCAAAACAAACACTTTTCTTTTCTACTTCAGCGTTTTCTCCTTAGTCCAAAATCTTGGCACATTTATCATTAATGATCGACTGTCAGCTTCAAATAACCAAAACTAAAACAAGACTATTTTCATTTGTTCTTTTCCTCTTCTCCATGCATCACCTTTACTTGCTTTTTTTATCACAGTGAACAACACTCTTATCCTTCATGCTGCTCAGGGGTGTGTGTCAGTTCCTTATTCTTAATGAAATACAGAAAATACTAAGTTACGTTTGCTTTGGGAACTGTCTTGAAATGTACTCTTCTCTGGGACTTTAGCCCAGGCAGCAAAGTGTGGATTGACTTGCTCTCTCCATGGCCCAGACATGAAATAATAAATGGGGGACATCACAGTTGTGCAGGACCTGGCCTTGATGAACTGCTTGGAGTGTGAACACTGTTTGGGGTAGGCTTGGAAGTGCTGGGTAGGGAGGACTTGGGCAGATGCTGGGGCTACATAAGCAGAGAACAAAGACCAGTTAGCTTTGCTTCCTCTTCCTGGGAGGCCTCGGGGAGGGGACAAGACAACTAAGGCCAGGGGAAATGTGGGATGAGAATGGACTTAGCCTGTTTTCCAGGCTGCTAACTCTGGAGTAAAACTGAGCAAGGGTATGTGGTGGATGGAAATAAAAAGATGGTGTTGGATCGGTGTAGAAGCGAACAGTGAGTGGAATGCAGTTTGGCAATGAACCTGGGACAGGTGATTGAGAGTTAGAGTGACTTAAAGGTAGATAGGACTTCTGCCAAGGGACGGACAAGAAGGAGCTACCTCATGATTTTATTGTAAGTTGAACAGTATTGAGATTTTAATTAAAAATAAAAGCACCCAATACAGAGCCATATGATTGTTACGTTCCTTGTTTGCTTAAGATGAACTTCTGTTCCTCATAAAAGCAGAGAAAAGCTGGAAAGTTTTGCTCAAAAGGCAAACCCAAACACCACTCCAAACTCAGGTCTTGCCTTTATTTGAATTAAGACCTTGCTTTTTCCAATATTTAGGATTGGCATAGTGTGGAAAAAAGACTGGGAACAGTAATAATGTGTTTGTTTAAAACAGCAGTTTGAGGTAAGAAATATGCTTGAAAGGAAGCAAATGGGGCATAAGGACTCAGTTACATCATCTAGCTTTGCTCAGATGCATTAATCTTACTCCTTACTGAGGTCTTTGGACTGCATGATACATGAACTATAGCAGTATTGTCAAAAGAGACCATTTCTGTTGCTCCAGTAGTTAAGATTTCAAAGGTGTTATTTCTGAGTTCCGGCTATTAGGGATCTACCTCAGCCACTCCCTCTTTGCCTTAATCCTTTCTTTCTCCTATTAGCCTATTAGTACTTAATAAGCTTGTTACACCATTTTTCTTCAATTCGCCTTTATTTCAGACAGAGAAGTACAAATGAAGAATAAGAATTGCTTCCTTTTCCAGGAGCAATGCCTACTTTGGACACAAGGTTCAAAGAATGTTGTTGAATTATATGTTAAAGAGCCATTAATCCCTTCTTCACAGTGATTGATTCCTATTGCTTAAATAGTGCGCAAGTTTAGAAGCTGGTTTGCGTGTCATTGTAAATTTGTCAATGTGTTCCTGTTTATGTTTTTGAAGCCTCATAATACATTTTCTCAAATTCATATATATATATATATATTTACTGTGGGAAGAGTATTTATTTAAAAAGAGTAGTATTGAAAACTAAAACCAGATCTTTTTGTTATTTTCCATCTTGCATATGTCAAAGTGTCATATTTTTCTCTCTTGTTAACAAAAAGATTTACAGATATATTAGATTAGAAAGTGTGCCCTTAAGAATATTTACTTACTGATAGTTTGTGCTAAATTGTTCTGAAACTGAGATTAATAACAGAGTAGAAGATGTTTGTTTTATTTATATTCCATACTTCTTTGTTAGTTTTTGACCTTTTTGTAGCTTTTTCTCAAGAATGTGTTTACTGAAAATATAGCGTGTTCAATTGAGAGAGCTAAGAGGAGGAAGTCTTTGGATTCCTGTTCCCTTTCCTTCAATAACCTTTGTGACTGCATACATGTTTATATGCGGTTACAGGCTTCATTTGCTCACGAAGTCTTTGTGCATGAAGACAGTTGGATACTGGGCAAGTATGGGGAGAAGTGCTGTGGGTGCTTACATTCTCCTGCTCCTAACTAGACATCTAGATGGTGTTGGAAATTTTCTGCTGGATAGTTGTTGATTCAGCATGGTCTCCTCTATCTACTGCCTGATGGTCTTTATTTCTCTAAATACAGTGGGCAGAATTTGCTCCCCAGCACTAGTACTGTAGGTGACTCACATTTGAGGCTTGCAATAGCATGGAACATCACTGTTATCCAACTGGAGACCTACTTTCCTGGAAACCAGGCCCTAAGATGTGTGTGGGGTAAGATCAGCAATTGGCAGTCAAAGGGAAAGTGAACTACTTAACTTCTGTCTACCAAGAGGATATATGTGGTTGAAAACTTTCATGGCATCGTCTGGGTGCCAGCAAGATCCAAATGTGGCAAACAGTGACTGACTTGAACGATAAGAACATACTCTTTCTTAGGAGTTTATTCTGCAGTCTTGGATCAGCTATGTAGAAACTTAATCTCTTGTGCATTTAGCTTTTTTCTTTTCCACTTATGCCCCAAAATTGTAGATATCATTTGATATCCAGCACACGGAGCACTGGGCCTGTGCAAGATAGAAGCAGACACTTCAAGCTTTATTTATGTTCATGGTTGCCTGTGTTACCGAACAGATGGGGAACAGGTGAAGTTGGCAACACTGTTTGAAGATTCAAGAATGCAGTTTTCTGTAGTTTCTGGCTACTTCTGGTTGTTTAACTTCATCCCATTTAGGAAAAAACTTGTCAGCTGTATTTCTTGCTGATAGTACATATTTTCTCTATTACAGTTTTACTCAAAGTAGTCATAGAAATTTCTGCGTTCAGGGACGAGGTTGAGTTTTTGTTTGTTGATTGGCCTGACAATTTGTGGAATTAGTCTGTGTGCTCTAGCTCATGTGTCAGGTACATAAGAGCTCATCCCATCCTTCTCAAGAGGCCATCAGTAACCAGTGAGAAACGACAGCAAGGGGTATTCTGGTCAAATTTAGATTCAACAAATATAAAATGTTGAATTAAAACAAACGTGAACAAAGTTTTGGAAGGAGATGAGAAACAAGGGAAGGAGGGAAGCTTTCCTTTTTACTATTTACTCAGTTCCTCCACTGAAAATCTAGGCATTTTTCTTCATCAGTCCTCTTACTCTTCTTTGTCTGCAGACTCTCCTTTCTTATTCAACATTCTACTTCCGCTTTTTCTTGACACAAAAATGTGAGAGCTGCTGTGATTTTAATGCCTCCTGTTTTATTCTGTTGGCCCATAAAGTCAGAGATGGATGCTGGTGATATGGCAGTAGAGACTGGACCTTCCTAACAATATTTTGCTACATTTTGTTGCCATGTGACAGATGGCAGCAAAAGGGCAGTCTGACAAAATGGGTTCTGATGTGGAAGTGTGTATGAAGATATGGTGTGCCACTGAATTACTCCATGTGAAAAAAATAGCACCCACTGACATTCCTCGATGCTTGCTGAACACTTCTGGAGACCAAACAGTGGATGTGAGCACAGTGAGGTGATGGGTAGTGTGCTGTAACAACAATGCCATCACAGCAGCTGTGAAACAGTGGATTACCTCTGCTGGTGCAGATTTTTACATGTGCATATGCAGGCTTGTGTTCATTACTGGCAAAAATACATGGTGATGACTGTTGAAAAACAGTGTTTTGTAGATGAGAATTTTCTCTATCAAACAGTATTATTATGCACTTTGAATCTCTTGTAGTTTCCACCGAAAAAAAGAGGAGGCAATACTCCTTATATTGGAGTGGGATACGGAGTGGGAGAGGCAGTACAAACCTCAGTGCCAGGGGGAGGGGGGATGGATTGATGTTGAAAACTAAATATCAGCAGGGATAACAGAATGTTTGAGGTGGGTGAGGCCAGATGTCCAACCTGCCTGGTTCCTGGCCTCTGTGCCCATCTTGTCCTGACTGTGAGAGCAGGGAAACTGGTACTAAGGGTCAGTACCCATAAGCACTGATACCAGTATCAGTCAGTGACTGAGTGATATGACTTCTGCAAAGATCATCTTACTGTAAATTTTTCAAGTTAATGACATGCATGCTGTAGTAAGAAATATTTTCTTTCTGTACCTGACCTGCAGTCCCACTGTACCTAGAATTAGCTAGCTGGTACATCTGGAAAAGGGCGACATTCATGGAATTTCTCAAGAAATATTTATAGAATTAAGCCCAGTTCCACCATTTCTTTCCCCATTAAAAAAGTGGAAAAAAAAAAAACCAATATGTAAAATAATTAATTTTTTTTTCATGATAATATATTTACATTTTTTGATAGAAAATCAATTTTAATTTTAGACTTGGGGCAGAGTTGCTGGAAGACTCTGTAGAGGAAATAGACCTGAGGGTGTTGGTTGCTGCTCAGCTGAACGTGAGCCAGCAGTGTGTCCAGGTGACCAAGAAGGCCAGTGTCATCTTGGCTTGTATCAGAAATGGTGTGTGTTGCCAGCAGGAGCAGAGAAGTAATTGTTCCTCTGTACTCAGGTATACCTGATGAGGCCACACCTTGAGTACTGTGTTCATTTTTGGGCCTCTCAGTACAAGAAAGACATCAAGGCCCTGGAAAACAGAGAAAGTCAGCATAACTGGTGAGGGTTCTGGAGCACAAGCCTTATGAGGGGCAATTTAGGGAACTGGGATTATTCAGACTGGAGAAGAGCAGGCCCAAAGGAAACCTTATCACCCTCTACAACTGCCTGAGGGAAGGTTGTGGCAATGTGGGGGTTGGCCTCTTCACCTGGATAACTAGTGATAGAACTAGAGGAAATGGCCTCAAGCTGCACCAGGGGAAGTTCAGGTTGAGTATTAAGAAAAACTCTGAAAGAATGGTCAGGTGCTGGAATGGGTTGCTCAGGGAGGTGATGGGGTCATTCTCCTGAGAAGTGTTCAAGAAGCATTTAGATACTGTACTAAATAACATGGTTTAATGGGCAGTATTAGCAGTAGATGGATGATTGGACTGAATGGACTTAGAGGTCTTTTCCGACTTTAGTGGTTCTATGATTCTATGAAAAGTGAGAGCAGAAGAGAGGAGAATTTCTTTTTTCTTTTTCTTTTTTCTTTTTTCATAACTTCTTCCACCAAGCTAGTAATCCATTCCTTTTTCATCCCTTTTGCTCTTCCTTCTTTTCTTTTTTTTTTCCCAATTCATTTCCATATCACAGCAAACCATAAAAAGAAATAGTTACTGCCTTTCCTTGACTTCATTAAGCTTTTATTCTTTTCAGGAGTTACCCACAACATTTAAATTATCTCTGTTATTAAATTCTGCTACTAATGTAAGAAGACAAGGGTAATCAAGTTTGATCTTTATTTAGTTTCAACTAAAAAATATTATGTGATGACAAATCTAGTTTTCCATTGTTTATTCACTGGCTCATATGAATGAACTGGGAACTCTGATGCCTGCTTAAGTTAAGATATTATTAAATCTATTATAAAATGTGTTCATAATTTTCTTATCACTTGACAAGCCACTTTTTGGGCTGAAATGTGTTCTTGATCCCTAGGAACAGATGAATTTTTTCTATTTTTCTTCCTTCCTTTCTTATTAGAAAATGAGATGAAAAATATATTGTGAGTGACGAAAAAATAAATAATTTAATAATAACAAATTAGTATTCATACTTTACTGCTGTATGTCTGAGGAAGAAATTCTCTAAGTTAAAAGATTAATAACTGATCCCTACCGCTGTTTGTCTTTGCATAGCCTTTACAATTTTTTTTTTTTCAGGATCTCTGATCTTAAAAATTGCAGTCATATATATTGCATTTTCTATGGGATCTTTTTGTGAAACTTCTCAAGTTCCTCACTAAAGATGGATGATCTGTGTGAGTGAGTAGCTTGCTTAGGTTACATCTACACTGTACTGAAATGTGGGATTGCTGACTGTTGATAAGTACTTTTAAATCACTGGATCACATGCAGTCATGGCAGCATGCAACCTACTTGTAATGAAGCAGATTTTGTAATTTGTGTTGAAAGTTTTTGTCTGTGTTTACAATTTGATCAATACTTTACCTGAATAATACTTCAAATGTGTCAACACAGCTGTAGTGAACATCAGGAAAAACTCAGCCTTGCACAGGTAATGATATAACAGATATGATTGCCAGAAAGCAATATATTGTTAATACATCCCTGTGAACTTGTATCTCCTTTGTTTCCCTCCTTACATTTTCTCTTTTTCCGAGATTTTGTGTTTATACACACTCTCCAGCTGTACATATACAACTGTAGTATCTGTTGTGTACTTCGGTGTCTTCCAGTTCCTGTACTGTACTTACTGGTGAGTGTTTGAGCTCCAAAAATTTGATTAGAGATGGCACATACTACCATGTAGATATTGAAGCAATTGAAAAGGCCTCCTTGCTTTATTACTTCTAGCCTGCCACTCATTACATGTCTGATTCTGACAGGAGGTTAACAATGCAGGTTTCAGCTTCTTCAATAGAGATAGATTTCAGTCTTAGAAAGATACATGTACACAATAATGGTATTAAAATTAATGAAGATGGATCTTCTTTGTATATAGTTTTTAAACCAGTCTTGACTCATGCAATGGAATGCAGATTTTTTTTGTCACTTTTTCAAATTTATTTTTAATATCTCATAGAAATAAATCATTCACTGTTATATCGTTTTATGAATGTTAATGAAGCTCTAAATCAGTTCTGTAATGTATATTTCCAGCAAAACATTTTTCTTGCTAAATTTTGTAGACTTTATCTCTCTTTATCACTTCAAAATTTCATATGTTTGTGAGCTTTACGAAAATCAGATTTATTCCATCTGTGCCTGATTGCATACTCAGATGCGGAGGGACCCCAGTAAATAAATAGTAATCACTTGTGTCTTTCAACCAGGTAGACTGCTGGAATTTTTCCATTATAAAATGGAGTTAGTAAAAGAACTTCTAGATTAACTAAATCAAATAAGATTGAATATTCTGGGGCATCAATTAAATGCTAGGAAAAGTTTGTCCAGTTTATGCCTAATTATGTTCCTGTGAGAAACAATGAATGTGGTTCTGGTTTGCAGTGAAGTCTGGCTGTAGTGAAAAAAATTATATAGCAGGACACTTCAGATGTTAAATCCATACAGTATAAATCATTCAGATTCACCTCGCTCAGGTGCCTTTGATAAAGCCAATACATACTTTTGATTAGCTATTAGGCATTCATGAACTTAATGTTAAGAGGAAAAAAATATATGTATGTATAAAGAGTTTCTGAATACTCTTGGATCTGTTTTAAAGCCCAATGCAGATAAAAGGAATCTGTCCACTGCCTTAAATGGTCTTTGTCTGCCTTGATGCTCTACAGCTGTTACAAGAAAATTAATTTGTTTAACATTTTGATTTAAACCACTTCTAATATTATGTTTCTAGGAATTAATTTGTTCTTGTAATATTGAGTAGATGGTGATAATGATGCCAATGAGTTTGTTATAGAACAGTGTATGGGAAATATGGGGCCCAAATTACATATTTGATTGATAGTGAACTTAATTTGATTACAAATATGTTTTATTGGAAAAAAATCTGTTTCAGCCTGAGATTTTCTGTGTAAGCTTCAATGCATCTGAGCACTAACTAGATTCTTACTTGTGCAGCTGCTTGGTTCATACCTGTATGGTTGTATTTTTCTGAACAAAAATTTTTGCTCTATATTAAAGGCTAAATTTTGGTTGCACAGAATTTAAATTGATGAGTAATATTAGGTGACAGAGAAGAAGTTGATAAGGACTTTTTTTTTTTTTTAAACAGACTGTATTTGCTTTATTGGTCAAGCAAAATGTCTCGTGGAATTACATTGTATCAAAATAACCCAAATTTAAGTCTCATTTAAAAAAATATTCCATGTATATCTTTTTGTTTTACTTAATTTGTTTAAATTGAAAATGGTTACGTATCAATCTTCAAAAATAATATGAAATTTAGGTCTTAAAACTTTGCAGTGTTTGATGGTATAGATTGCATTTGTGACATATTAATAGCTAGGACAGCAGGACCCTAGGACCCTAGATTTTTCATCTTTTTCCTATTTATCTTGGAGGATGTAAGGACTGTATAAAACTGGCTTGTCTACTATTATCTGAAAGCTGATGACAAGGTTATTGCCTCAGGTATGCAAAATATTATACATGTAAACAGATCAGGAAATGCCTCATTTTCCATGCTCTTCTCACTTGCAGTACAAGATTTGTATTTGTGTTTCTTTTAGGGATTGTTTTATTTGGTAGGAATAAGAATTAAGAATTAATTTTAAACAAGCAGAAAAGACCTCTTCTGCAGAAGCTGTCATGCCTAGAGTAGAAGGATTTTTTTATTATTATTACTCAAACTGATAGTTTTTTTTTTTTTTTTTTTCCTGGAGGTATGGGATATGATCCTTTGTGCCACTACTTGATATCTTCAATTATAGATGTTCACTGAATGTGCTTAAATATTTTACGTGAGGATAATGTTTTCCAGGAGCACAGCTTGTGTATGTTAGTGCTTAAACCAAATTTGCAGAGATGCGTGAGTGAGTTTAAAAAGGTTAGGGAGCCATCTCTTTCAAAGGCTTATCTTTAGGCCCTGAAAAACAAAATTTTTGCACCAGGATTACTAGAGATTGTTTATATGGCTCTGGATTATGGTTATACATCAGAGAGATTTAAATAGTGATATAATTTAGTCCTGTTTTGTCGGCCAGTTAGAACTGAAATATGCAGTAATCCTCTGCTCTTATTTTGAAAATCATCTAAGTGGATAAGGAAGGACAAGCTTATTGTTAATAAATTTCTGTACATTTCTACTGAAGTTTTCCATAAATTTTTCTGAAAATAGTTCCTTTAAAAAGTATTGAAACTTGGTGATAGCAGAAATATTTAACATTTTCTTGAGGATATATTGGTATTATGAACAGAAAGTGGTCAGAATCACGTGTTTAAAAATAGATAGAGAATAACCTTCTGGCCTTGCTTTTTTCTTGTTAATTATTCTATTAATTTGTAAAGAGAGTCTCTCATGAAATGACTTTTAAGTTAGTCACACCTCTAAGTGAAATGAACACACAACTTGAAAAAGATTATTTTCTCCTGGCTCAAGAACTGGTTATAGGGATGAAGAAGGTAAAATACAGATACGCTGTTCAAGCAATTTAACTTGGTAAAACTGTTCTGCACACGGTTGCAACAGTATTCTTTAGCTGTTAACTGATGCTTGTAAAATCATAATGTGCCATCATATTAAGTATAGAATGAGATTGTCAGATGTGTTTGCCTCTATCACACTTTCAGTAGAAATTTTATAAAATAATAGGTCTGTATTGGGTGGTATTTGAATAAATATTTTATCGATTATAGAAATGAAAATTTGTCATTTGATGAATGCACTTTGGCAATGCACTAATATCTGTACCCATTTATGTTAATAAATGGGAGGAGGTGGTTTGCTGAATAACAGACCTTGAGCGATGGTTCCAGCTGTGCAAGATGTTCTGCTTTGTTCCTGGTTTCCTTCTCATTGTTTTTGGCTCCAGGCTTTACTGATATTCTTTCATTTTTTCACCTAAGGCTCTCTATCTATTGTAGATGATGTTCTTTTTCCTTTCCATGCTATTCCCCTCAGAGGAGTGTGTTTCTTTCCCCTTTGTGGTCTTCCTTTAGTCACTTGATTCAGTGTCCTTGCCTATAGGTTAGTTTTACATATATTTCCGTCCATTACATTATTTATAGTATAATTCTGCAGCATTTCTTCCTCTGTATGTTTTGCAGCTTTCATAAATTCAAATAGAAAAGTGCAATATGGGAAAATATGGCATAAAATTTCTAAAACAAGGTATAAATTTGACCACAAAGTTTGGCACTCTGACAGTACTCTCAGATGGTATTAACACCTGTCTCAGCATTCTCTGACAGATGGTAAAGCCTACCAGCAGTGAAATGTTACATTTAAAAATGACATAAGAAATGACTTTTTGTCCAGGCATCTTAGATCAATGAGGAGTACGTTAACTGCAACCAGTTGTCATAGGGAATTCTTTAGTGGGGGTGGTCACAGTAGGTTGATTGTTGGACTAGATTATCTTAGTGGGCTTTTCCTTAATGATTCTATGATTCTGTAAGCCACTGTTTTCTGCATTGTTTCCACTGCTGCAATACTCCTCTTATTGCGATCAATGGAAATTTTCCATCGGATTCAGTTCTGCCCCATTGTCTACTAAACAGCACAATCAATGATATGCAGAGTTTTTCCCAAGATCACAGTGGTAAAAGTAATGCATACCAGGTAGAGTATCTATGTATGTGCACTGCAATATGCACTCCAGATTTCAAAATGTATATATATATATATATTTTTTTTTTCCAGAGAAAATAAGGTCCAAGTTGTTCAGATTTAATAACTCATTTTTTTTCCCCTCATATGCAAGTAACCAGTGGCAACACGTTCTTTCCAATTTGTCTCTTGACTTCAACTCAGTGTTTGTTTCCTTTCACAACCCTTAGTGAAAGAGGGGAAGATAATGAACAGCTTTTTGATGTTACCACATTATACATGAACTAGTATCACACTTTGTAAAATGCTTGAAAGTTTTGGTATAGCCTGTAGAGTAAAATAGATCTTGATTGTGTTGTATCAAAGTATCAGTCTTGATTTTTAAAATTTTCTCTGATTTTATACGTATCCAAATGTAAATGTGTATGTATAGAATCATAGAATGAATCATAGAATCATCAAATGGCATGAGTTGAAAAGGACCTCAACAATAATGTAGTTTCAACCCCTCTGCTGCAGGCGGGATCGCCAACCACTAGACCAGCCGACCCAGAGCCACATACAGCCTTTCCTTGAACCCCTCCAGGTATGGGGTGCCCACAACCTCTCTGGGAAAACTGTTCCAGTGCATCACCACCCTCTGGGTGAAAAACTTCCTCCTAACATCTAACTGCAATCTTCTGTCTTAATTTAAAACCATTCCCCCTTGTCCTATCTCTATCAACCCGTGTGAACAGTTGTTCTCCCTCCTGTTGATAACACTCCCTTCAAGTACTGGAAGGCCACAATAGGGTCTCCCTGAGAACCTTCTCTTCTCCAAGATGAACAAGCCCAGTTCCCTCAACAACTTTCTGATGCAAGTGGTGGAGGAACCGACATGGGGAGGGGTGTTACTGGACCTTATTCTCACTAACAAGGAAGGACTTGT
>VXAB01004701.1:1060086-1075696 GCA_013399175.1 Odontophorus gujanensis | reverse complement strand
CTCTGCCCTGGTGAGGCCTCATCTGGAGTACTGTGTCCAGCTCTGGGCTCCCCAGTACCAAAAAGACAGGGATCTCTTGGAAAGAGTCCAGCAGAGAGCCACAAAGATGGTGAAGGGCCTGGAGGCTCTCCCCTGTGAAGAAAGGCTAAGTGAACTGGGTCTCTTTAGCCTTGAGAAAAGAAGACTGAGAGGGGACCTGATCCAGGTTTATAAATATCTGAGGTGTGGGGGACAAAGTAGTGAGGCCAGACTCTTTTCAGGAGTGTGTGGAGACAGGACAAGGGGAATGGACAGAAACTGCAGCACAGGAGGTTCTGCACGAATGTGCACAAGAACTTCTTTACGGTGAGGGTGACGGAGCACTGGCACAGGCTGCCCATGGGGGTTATGGAATCTCCTTCTCAGGAGATATTCAAGACCCGCCTGGACGCCTACCTGTGCGACCTGGTGTAGGGAACCTGCTTCAGCAGGGTGGTTGGACTCGATGATCTCTTGAGGTCCCTTCCAACCCCTATGATTCTATGATTCAACCTTTTCTCATAAGAGAGGTATTTCAGCCCTCTGATCATTTTAGTGGTCCTCCTCTGGACACATTCCAAGAGCTCTGCATCTTTCTTGTGCTGTGGGCCCCAGGGCTGGATGCAGTACTCCAGATGGGGCCTCACAAGAGCTGAGCAGAGGTGGCACTCACTTTCTTCTCCCTGCTGGTCACCCCTTTTTTAATTCAGCTCAGGCCTTCCAGGCTGCAAGTGCAGTCTTCTGGATCATGTTCAGCTTCTCATCCACCAGCAAGTATATGGAGGTATATGTTGATACAAAAGTGCTATTCTGGGGAGAAACTTAAGATTTTTAGTATTAAGAAGAATTACCTTGGTGTTATTTCAGTAAAATGAGAATAATTAGATTTACTGGCTCCTCTTCATCTTATTTTAACTGTACTGCACAGTGGGAATCTACTGTGAATGGCTTTACATTGCGTTCTCTGCTGTTTTTATTTAAAAAACTGGGTGGCAGAGCATCGGGATAGGTTGCCCACCAAAGGCTGTGGAGTGTTCTTCGCTGGAGATCTTTAAAAATCATCTAGACACAGTCCTGGGTAATGTGCTGTAGGGTACTCTGAGGAATAAGATTGGACTGGATGATCTCTGGAGGTCCCTTCCAACCTCAACCATTGTGTCTATCATGTGACTCTGTGCAAAGGCTTTGTAAGCCTTTGCATTCTAAGGGCAATCTTTTAAATATTTTGCTTATAATTGCAAGACTGAATTTAAGTAGAAAAATAAATTATTTCCCATCCTTTTTCTGTTAATGTTTTTCTGAACAGCATGTTTTTTTTTTCCTTGATCACTGTTCCCTTCATACTGCTGTTTGCATCTTTCAATAGTTTTCTTCTGTAATAACTGTCCTGAAATTAGAAACAATTAAATGCTTGACATAATATAAAACATAGAACTAGAACAATCTGATTACTATTAAATCTGATAAACTAGTAAATGGTGAAAAAGTTAACTGTTAGCAAAGGTAATGTGTATTTCCTGTAATCCGAGCAAAGCTATTGTGCTAGAATTTTTCCTAGAAGCTTTACAAAACTGGAAGAGCAATCTTCTTATATAGATAATTAAATAGCAACCTCAAAATCAGACACTTTTACAGCATTATATATGGTATATTTGATCACAGATTCATTTGTGCAGCTTTTGCCTTGGGTTCTTTGAACCTCCTCTTCATTTAGAATTTGCAGGTTTACTGTGCGTGCTTTAATAGTGCATAGCTCTGCAACAGCATTACTTGTAAAATAATAAAATGCAATCTGTGTTTACAGCTTTTCTAATTACTTAGAGCACATGCTTTTTTAAAAATTGCTTCCTTCTAGACACAAACAACCATAAAGATCTCTGATGATGAAAATATTCCAGCAGTGGAAGTTTACTTTTAAATGTGATAGATTAGATTTTGTCTTAACGTCTGACAACTTGTTGAGATTTATTAGAGCAGTTACTGGGTTTAGTTACATATAGACGCGGACTAAGATTTATTGCAGAAAACACTTCCCGTATGTTGAACAGGGGACTGGTGCCAGTCTGCACGGAACAAGGCAGTTTGTTTTCAATACAAGGTAGATTTCCATCTAAATTTATCACCTTTCACTGCTAAGGACGTGTTATTACTCCCGTGATACGTGTTTTCTTGCAAATGTGCTTCTGGTTCGGTTTCCTTGCTACTGAGACTTTTCTATTTTAGTTCCCTGGGTCACGTGATCCTTCCAGCCAGTGAGAGCACTGCCGAAGTAATGGCAACAACCTTCTGGGATAAATGTAAGTGACAAAAATCTCCTAGCTTTTGCTAGTTTCTGTCCCTCACACCCACTTTTAAATGCTGCTTTTACCCAAAACTTTGCTGGGAACACATAGTGGTGACTATGGAAATGCTTAGGAGTTGTTTTTTTGGGTTTGGACATTTTTTCTTTTTCTAACGTTACTTTTTCTTACTATGTTCCTTTTTTTCCTGTATCCTGCAATGTAGATGAGAAGCCTAAATAAGCAAATGAAAACAAAAGAAATTCATTCCAAGCATTGCCTGAAGTTTGTTTTGAGTTTAATAGGGAATATTTCAAGTATAATAGTATTTTGTTTAACATGTGCTATAGATAGTGCCAACAACCCTGTGCTGCAGTTCTGAAAGAAAGAGATGACACCCAGTAAACCTTCAACCAAATATGATTGGTTTGGTCGAAGGAAAATAGTAAAAAGAATGTTCTGAAATCACGTGGTCAAGTTTTAGCTGGTTGGCTACTGCTTAATGGTGAAAGGATTTAATTCAGATAATGGGTAGTCATGTACACAGGGCACTGTATCGTTTTCCAGGAGCTTATGAATGAAGTGAAAGACTGTATTTCGATCTCAGCATATGCCAAGCTGTAATTATCCTGTATGATACTTAAATTTTGTGTTCGTTGAGATTTGTCATATTCTTTTCATTGCAGAGGCTGTTCCTGGTATAGAGTTAGTGTTGTCTTATTGTTTTTTAATAGTGTCTGAAATCTATAGGTAAAATTTGCCTGCTAATTACTAATGAGCAGAGTTTTTGTCTCATTTACCTTTTTTATTTTATTATTAAATTTAAGAACAAGTGTTTGTGGAAAAGATCTTATGGAATAAGCTGAGATCTCCCTTCATGGCCTCTGACTTGGACCCAATATTGTGTCACTTGTAGGTTCAGAGACCATAATTACATATTTTTTATTTTCTCCATCTGCACGTGCATTAATGATCAGGGGTTACATAAAATATATATCTGTTCCAAACTTTTCTTAGTTCTTTTTTAATTTCCTCCTAAAAATCCATATGGCATATAGAAATTTTACTTACTGTTTACACTGAGGTACAAGAAGGAGGGGTGAAGTATTTTAGATTTTCAGTGCAACTCCTTCCCTCATCACATGGCCTGAAAGAAATGTGTGTGTTCCAAGTTGTGTGCTGGTTGAATTGCAGCTATTTAAACACCCCTTGCCCTGCAGTGTCATAATCATGGCAGTATCCATATGTAAATACTTCAGTGAGAAACTGAAAAAATTAGAAACTGCTGCTTTCATAATACAAGCTGAATGGAATTTAGGAGCTAACCTTGCAACATTTCTGTTAGAAGTTTAAATTCTTGGGTTGTTGATGAAACTTTGTATAGACAGGAGAGGAGAGCGGTTATACTGCTTTTAAAAATATTTATTTGTTTATTAGAAGATAGAGCAAATTTCTATTCAATTTCATTTTTTTGCTTTTGTTTTAAGATTTTGTACAACTTCAGCATACACTTAACTTCACAGTGATATCCAGAGTTTAATGCTAAGACTTGTGAGTGTGCGTTCTCAGCTTGAGATGTGCTGATTTCTATGGTGACCAGAGAAATTACTTTTGGTTAATTACAAATAATTAAATTAGAAAATATCTGTTATTATGTCTTTTTTTTTTCTTTTATTTTACCTGTTTATTTACCACTTTCATTGATGCCCAACTGGCTTTGTTTCATGAAGGTAGCATCAAAAAATATGTGAGGGTAGTCAAGCACTTGCAGAGGTTACTCAGGGAGGTTGTAGTGTCTCCACCCTTGCTCATATCAGGACACAACAAGATGTGGCCTTGAGCAACCTGCTGCAGATGACCCTGCTCTAAGCAGGAGCTGCACCAGCTTAAGAGAACTACAGGTGTCCCTCCAACCACAGTGATTTCCTGATTATTGGATAAAAAAAACCCTCCAGTTTGGAGGGCTAGACAACACTATTAATTTTAGGATAGATCAAAAGTCACATGTAAATTTTAATCTTAAAATGACACTCCCATATTTTGGAACTTGTCATTTTGTTGACTTGGTTCAGTCAGTATTCATTCAAAGTCATAGCTGTATGTCTTGGCACCTTCTCATAAAAGCTATCTGAATTGTCTCATATAGGCAAGTACCAACAGTGAAAAGGATTTTTCTTACCTCTTCCTTGTGGCTATTCAGACTTACTTCTTGCAGTCATTCCTTATTCTGTTCATTTTTTGAGCTGTGTATCAACAGTTGGCACAGGGTGGAGAGAGACATTAACAGAAAGAATGAAAACAGTAATGAGAGTACTGCAGGAAAAGTGTAAATGGAATGTGAAGGGACAGAGCCAATGTTACGATATGGATAACTGTGGGTATCTTGCTGCCATATTTGAATCTTACCACAGGATCTCTAGAAGCTGAGGGAGCTTGCAGTGGTGTGCAGAAGGACATGAGAAAACAAGTGTCATGGTGGCCCTCAGAGGCTACAGAGAAATTTAAACTCCAGTTCTATATACTCTATAAGAAGTCGTACTCTACAAGACTTACGAGTGGTACAAGGAAACACGAGATGATTTGGCAATAAATGTAAGTATGAGAACAGGGATAAGTGGAAAGAAAAAGTCCAAAAATAGTATATATTTGCATATATATGCCAGTGTAAAATGCACTTGCCAAACATTAATTTAATATCTCTCACACCAATGTATGAGTATCAATTTTAAATAAAAATGCCAAAATGTAGTAACTAGACTTGTGTTTAGAAAAGGTAGATTTTAATATTTCTGCACTAAAGAGGTAGATGATGGTTCTGATAAAAAACTATTTATCTTCATGAGACACAAATACTTACCGTGAAAGCTGCTGCTCACACAAAACCAAAGGAGTGTTCCCTTGAATAAATTCAGATTGGAGCTGAAAATGTATAAGGGCTCATCTCCAAGGTTAACAAGCAGGTTGAGACAGATCCCTGTTTGTGAGGATCCTGGTGAGCTGGCTATGTGTGGTGAAGGCTTGGTAGTAGGGATTGCACTCAGTGACTCAGACAGGCTTTTCCGTTTCTGGCTAAATAATTTAACTGGACTTTATACACAATAATTTTCATGAAAACAGAGTTTAAACTATGAGTACATCTTTTGTTTTATTACATTTATTTTTCTTCCTTTTTTGGAGGGCAACCCTGCAGGTGAATAGAATAGAGATTTGTACAGTGCTTTTTAGATCCATATGAACATTTGGATCTAAAAAGCACTGTACTTTGGATCTTTGGCTTCTGCAAGAATAAAATAAGCCATGTTGTTGATTTCAGTGAAAAAAAACCCCAAATGCACAAGAACACACTCCAAGGGGCCAATATTTGTAATAGCTTACTCTGGCAACATTCAGTTTGTGCTGGTAACTAGACTGAGAAGATTTTTAAATAATTCAATGGTATCAAACAATTTTCTGAGGTCCACTATATATATATATATAGTTGTAGTTGGTGGCTAGAATTTGTGTATTATGACTTTTGAAATCTGAAGACATTTTTGATTAAAAAAAAACAAAACAAAACATTTTCATATAGAAATATAGATTTAACTAGGTAACTTCATTTGTAATTTCCTAGGTCTATAATTTGGGTTATCTCTTACTGTTTTCTTTCCCAGTAGTTTCTGTTCTTACCATTACTTACTGCAGAAAGCAGATTAATGGTTAATATGATGTACTTTTATCAATATATTTTAAGTACATTCTACAGTCTAAGTGATGAAAATTGGATAATCTTTAAAAGAGAAAATAATCTTTGTTTTGGAAAATAACCTTGTTTAGTTTTGTTTTTTTTCTCTATTTTTGTTAATGTGCAAATTTTAATAACCTAAAATCTTGATTAGAGAAGAATATTTTTTTAAAGAAATTAGTCTGGAATTATGAAGATAATATTTAATATATTTCATTTTTTAAAAGTCCAATTAGATTTCTATATACAATTACTAGTGTATTGTCCATTCAGTTCTAAATAGCTTTCATTCATGATGTTTTTGGCTCCCAATAGCAAAACAGGTTTTTCTACATGATCTATCAAGTTAGATCTGTCGAGATAGCTTGTGGTCTGTCTTAAGTGTTTGCTTTATTGTTTATATCCGGTATGACAGATAAACGTAAACACTGTGAGGCCAGAATTGTTTGGGTCTGAATTTTGGTAACTTTTTCAAAGCCCTTGATTTAAAATCCAAATCAAAACGGAACAAGGATCTTCTTCAGATTTTGTTTATTCTCTGAAATCTTGTGGGTATCTCCCATGAGACTGCTTATAGTTTTGACTTATGTGTTCTTGAGATGAAGATATGGAAAAATGAATGTATCTTCACAAATAAAATCACAGAGATTTGGTTTTGCAGTGATAAAGCAAGAAGTATTTCATAGCTGGGTCTCATTTTACTGGTTTCACCAAATTTGAGGTAATGGAATGAAATGACATTTGTGGGCTTGTCTTGCTCTATTGCTATAAATCAACAACATGCTAATTCCTTCCAAAATACCATAAATTTCAGACTGTACCTCCTGCCCAGTATACAAATATGTCCAAAACCATTACCAAGCTGTGTCCCCATCATCCAAAGAAATCATTCAATTTCTTTTACAAATACTTTTACTATACCTCTAGCTCTGTCAAGGAGTTCCTTACTCTGTTGACACTGATGTCTTGCCTGAATGCTTTTGGATACAAAATATGACCCTGGAGACCTGATTTTGCATGGTCGTTAGAGAGCTGATGGCACAATTCACAAGAGTAAGGAGCAATAATCTTTCTGTCACAGTATATCTGATTGCTCTGTTTTATCAGCCTACACTTTTTCTGCAGGTTAAACGGGATTCATTTCAAGTGGTTTTGCTTCTTTTCCTTATCTATTGTATATATTGATGTGCCCTGGCACTTCAGCGGTGTTTCTGAGTCTCTTGGTTCTCTGGGAACATGCAGGCTTGCATGCATGCACATGTATGTACACATACACATAGGGGAGAACATCAGTGGCACCACTTAAATGAAATTTTGTAATTATATGATATATAGTATCGTAGTTATTTCTTTAGCACCTCATTTTCTTGGGCCCACTTTCTCCAAAACTATTTGCTGTTGCTCACCAACATGGTTTTATATGCAATAGAAAAGTGGAATTAGGAAAAAAAAAATGTGTTGGGAAGGTTGGCACATAATAGAGGAATATTACTTGATACTTCATTTTGGACTTTTGACAAGGGTTTGTCTTTTTAAAAAAATATTGATTTGTTTTCTTCCTTTATTTCTTTTCTCTTGAAACCTAGCAACATGAAGGACGTGCTTGTAAAAATACCTTTAAAAATAAAACACAAAAAGCTGAAGAAAGCTGATTCAAAAGAGGCTCTTAAGACTCAAAAAACTTTTCGAATTAGGTGGTGGTGAGTCAGTTATGTTTTCTTTCTTTCCTTTCTTCCTCCTCTGAAAAAGAAAAAAAAAAAAAATGCACAAGTTACTAATGCTTCTTCCCTAAGGGGATTAAACTAAGGCAAGTAAGACAAACCATCAAGCAATTTTGATCTTTAGTAACTTAAATGATTGAAAACTAGACAAAACATTGGGCAACTAATTATGCTCAAGGCAAAATTATTATGCTTGGGAAATGTATACATTATGAAGTGAGCCAGCATTGGCTGTGTGGTGTTACACAACCCTTCAACCCAATTGTAAAACAACTAGGGGCTTCAGTTACAGATTATTTTGTGCCCTCCCAGTTAGGTATCTGGGTAGGGCAGGACCATGCTCTCCTGGCATGGACTTCCTGCTTCAGTGAATGTCTGGCAGTGGTGTGGATGAACATCAAGGACTTGCTGTCCTCAGTGGCATATAGCTCCACAGGACTGTCTCTATGGTTTAGACACAGATCGTGTTTTGCTATGATGACAAACTATAGGGAGGTGAAGTGTCCACAGAGTCACTCCTGCATCCAGAGCCTCCTGTGTCCCTGATGCACCTGGGACACCTTTGGAGCAGAGGTTCCAGTTTAGTTTACCTGAAAATTTAAAAAAGGAAAAAAAAGCAACAACAGTGTTTTATGCACATTCCAGCTGCTCTGCAAAGCTAACCAACGCACTACTGGGTGAAATTACTTCAAAGCCTCACTTCTGCTGTGAGGCAAGATGATAACAGATACAGCTTATTTTAATTAACTTATTACCTTCTCTGTACTAATTAACTATCGCTAATCTGTCTTAGATATAGGTCTGCTCTTGTAGATCAAAATACTGCTTGCAAAACATTGCACCTTATAAATAGCAGCTCCATTTCTGCGCTTAAATCCACCTCTGTAGACATTGAAACATTATCAAAGGGGAAACCACACATTTTGGATACAATCTTTCCCTCTTAAACGGCCTTAAATCTAATTATGCCGCTGATGACACAAGGTTTGAGTTATTGTAACCTCCAGCATAGGCCAACATGACGGAGTTGCTGTTAGCTACACACAGGCTTTCCATGCACACATCAACTCAATTTTCTTAATTTAAAGAGGAAAGGAGAAACTTGTTTCAGAATAGGTAATGCATAAGGACTTACTTTTACATAGACAAAAGTTACAGTGCATCTGCTTCATGCTGGTAAGTTTTTACTTCAGTTTCACTTATTGAATCCAACCTAAATTGGGCAGCTAACCCAGTGCTGAGCTGTCATAGCAACCAGATTGTGTAATTTGTTCACAGTACTTATCCATGTTTATCTCAAAGCCTAGCTAGGCTGTTTTTCCTCTTATTGACAGGCTGATCTAGAGCTTCACTCCTATAGCAACTGAGAGTCTTGTAATTCCATACTGAAATTGTTTGTGATGACAACTGTCTTTCTTGTGTTAATGTACAATGTTGTTTTTATAGGAAGTGTTCTAGAACCTCTCATCCTCCACTTTCCCATACCCTTTTAAGGGTATAAGATACAATTAAGAAAAGCTGTGTTATGAACATTTCCCTTCAGGTTCTTGCTGTGAGCATGGATGCAAAAACTTCATTTAGTTTTTCTGCCTTAGCCTGATCTTCTCTCAGTGCTTCTTTTGCACCTTTATGTCTCAGACCTCTAGAGTCTCTGGCAATCTTCCTGATCTTGATGTACTTTAAAAAATAAAAAGCCTTGAAATCTGTTTCTCTAACCTTTTTGTCTGGTCTTATTGCATTTATGCATTTAGTCTCCAGAACTTTTATCTTCTATTGTCTTCATGAAGATGACAACTTTGTTTTTTTCTTTCTTTTTTTTTTTGAAGAACTGCTTCAAGCAAATTTCCTATGTTGATGATTAACTGTGTTGCTTTTCCACATTTCCTTCTAATCACTCAGTCTATTTTGTTTACAACCTACAAAACATTTTGCTTTTATAATTTGTCAATTTTTTAGTTGCATTACAACTACTTCTTTATGTCTAGGCAGTCTTATTTTTTAAATCAAATGGTATTTTCACAGATTTGTTGGCTTTGCTTGCTTCTACTTAGGTGTTTAATTGAAGAGCTTTATGAAAAATTGAGTCATTAAAAAGTAGCTTTTTTGTAGCAAAAACTCTACATACTTGGCACTGTCAAATTAATATCTCCTTATTTTGCTAATTACTTGTTTAGCTGCACCTTGAAGCACTCATTAACAGTCTAAAGGTTTTATTTTTCAGTCATGCCCAAACTTGGTGTTTACTTATTGTATGGAAACAGTTGGTGATACCAACATCGTTAATTTGCCTCTGAGGTTTTTAGAATATATACCCAGTCATTGCCTATAGTTTATTCAGAGAAATCAGGAATAGTAAAAAGCAAAACAAAACAAAAACCAAAAAGCTTATTGTTCCCGTTTGTGTCCCTCTCAGTGCACAGTTGTTTTAATATTCTAATGTTGAGTGCTGCTGAGGAGCTTTTCTGTCTTTTTTCCCCTTAAAATAGTATTACACAGCTGAATATCTTCCTCTGCTAAGTAGATTTTTTCAAAAGCTATACTTTGTTTCTTGTCTAAATGTATCTTTTTAAGTTGTACTGTATCATATATCTTCAGCGCTATCTACTTTTTAATATGCTATGTTCTGAAATACTCCTTAATATGCCCTAGTGGTTTTAAAATATTATTATTTTAAAATAAAAAAAAAAAGAAAGAAAGAAAAGTAAGAAAGATAGAAAGAAAGGAAAGATCAACTTTCTCTTGCACTTGCAACCATCTGAAAAAGTTTCAGCCTGAGTCAGAGAACTCTGAGTGGCAGCACTGCTCAGAGTCTTTTCATCATTGTGGGTTGCTGTCCATCCCAAACGTGCAGCTTTCTTCTTGGCTGTAATTCCTCCTGGCATCTGAATGCTGGGGGAATTTGCAAGGAGAACCTCAAGGGATGCCTCTTCTGTCTGCTCTAGCATTTGCCTAATTCCCACATGTGTACAGTCCTGTTTGCAGAACTTCTGTGGCTGAACAGAATGATTCTGACTGGGCAGACTTCTTGAGTAGTACAGACTTTGCGATCTTTCTGAATTATTTTCTGCTTGAAATTATGCATATTTTAGGAAACAAACTTTTTATTTTTTTATTTTATTTTATTGTATTTTGTAAAGCTGCTTCAAAGCAGGTAAGAAGTTTTCAGGTCCATAATTACCTGTACTATTAAAAAATGTTGTTTCTTTCTGGCCTCGTTTTATCTCAGTAGAAGCTGTGTATCAGTAAGAAATAGAAGTAAATGTGATTCTTTTTGCTCTTCCATTTTCCCTATAGAAGCTCATACTGAGCTACCTACTAATACTCTAGGTCTTTGTCACCCTTTTCTTTTCAGGACAGAGCACTGTGCAATGGCTTGCTTTTTTTTCCCTCCCAAGACATACGCTTTTGCATTTAGTTGTAACAGGTTGTTCACCTGAAGGAAGGTTACATAACAATGCATGTTATTTTGCAACAATAACAGTAGGTTTTTTAATTTATAATTCTTCTAGATATTGTATTTTTCTGCCCATCAGGTTAGCAATGCTATTATTCCTGCATTCATGACACTGAGGAAAATACAAAATAGCTTAACTGACAAAAACAACCTCTGAATCACAGTAGGATGTGCTTGGTATTTGTTGTTTCTTCACTCAGAAGTGCATTTTTCTAATCAAATAAGCAGTTTTCATTCATTTTAATATATAGCAATTTGTTCTGTTTCATACTTCTACCTTTAACAAATGGTCTGGCTGTTTCATCAAATGCCTAATAGTAGTTATATCACATGATGGTTTTGCTCACATCAATCAATATATTGAATTAATATCTCTTCTGTTAGTTTATATATAGGTTGTATGTGTATACTGAGGCATAGTATTTTGTGGAATTGCAGCTTCCCAACAGATAGTGAAGTATGCTTTAAAAGTTTTCACATGCCATTCATATTTTCTAGGCAAATGCTTACTCAGAGATGATTTTAGTCCTGGTTGTTTTCTTGTCTGTGAAACTATTACTTCTAAGAAGAAAGAGGGTGTATGTGCATATAACTAGCTTGGACTTGAATATGTACACGTCATTACAGTCAAATTGTTATCCATTGTATTTTTATGTTTGGAAACTTCTCTGTTGTACAGTTATCTCCGCTTCTTTTGTCAGATGATATCCTTATGTTGGATCCAGCAATTTTTCCTTTGAGAAATTACTGTGTATAATCCATAGTATATCCAAAGATTCATTAATATGGATAGCACATATTCCTTGCAAGAAAGCACCCTGTGACAAGAATGGCTCGTATTTCGTTTAGCTTCTCTCCTGTCTTTTGCTGTCCTTTTTTTTCTTCCTTAAGACATTATTGCTCTTTGATTTGTTGTCTTTCCATGATTTTTTTTTAATTGATCTGTCTTGCTATTGTTAACTTTATTTGTACTATTCTTTATATATTTATTAACATACTTGTAGTTCAGAACATAAGAGTTTTTCTGGATCCAGGCCCTAGTCTCTGGTATTTTTTATGACCACTTTCATTTCCTATCACTCATTCTTCTTTTTACATTACTTCCTTACCTTGTCTACACAACCCACATCTCTTACACAATTTCTTTTCCATGCTTCTCTCTTCTTAAGCCTTCCTTTCTCAGTCTTTTCCATTTCTCCTAACAGTTTTTAGCTCTGAATAATTACTTACCTTATCAACATTAATGTTCTTGACGTTGCATTTGTTTTCCATGTCTTATTAAGCAGCCGATCGCATGTAGAAAATGTCTGTAATTTTGAAGGAATAAGTGCATGAAAAGAATATTAGGCATGCAGTTATTAATTCTGATGCTTTTCTTTCTTGTTTTATTTCTAGTATAACTTCTAGGTTATAATAATGGAGTAAAACAAGCATCTGGATACAATGATTGATAATATTTTTCTGATCTGTTCCCTTTCCTTTCAAGAAACTCTTGATGCTGCTATCCAAAAAAGCTGTCACTGGGGATGTGAGAAAATGCTGTGGCTGAAATGAAGAACTAATACCAAATGCGTTCACTGTTCTGCATTGTTAGAGTTCATAGATTCTTGCAAAATCATTGACCCTCATGAACTTGAAGCTGTGAACCTTAGCACCATTTCGTAAATGGGAGCAATGACATTATTTTCTTCTTGATGACAGCTTATTTTCCTTCTTTCTCCTTTTGTTCTTCCTCTCTTCCCTCTTACTTCCTCATCTCTTCTTCTGCCTTCCCTTCCTCAAAACAGAGCTGTTCTCTTCATCTTAGCATGGCTGTTTAATTGAAATGGCAAAATAAGTCATCTTTTCCAACTATCTGCTAACTGCAGAAGATATTAGCCAGTTCTGAGAGACATTAAAAATATATAAAAGTTATGAAAGATGGTTGTTTGTTTTCAGCAATTTTCTTCATTTTTTCTTGGGAATGAGAACAGGAAAATTTTCAGCTCTGTTTCTGGTATGTATTTGAACCAACATATTTGTTCTCTTAGTTGATCCAGATGTTTCAGTCTGTGAGGTGAAGAAACCTGCTTTGTGCATGTGTAATGTTTTGTCCTGCACTTGACCTGAGGGTCAGTTTATAAGGTAGCATATTGCACACACTAATGAACTTGCATGGGCCTCCTCCACTCCAACGAAGCCTGCTGGTAAGCCATTTTGTTCTGCAGAACATGGCAAGTGCTAGTAAAGAGTACTTTGAAGTAAGGCTGCCTAAAGAAACATTATCTTTGTAATGTTCTTCCCCCTGAAGGTAGGGGACAGGGAAGGAGGAGTAGCTCAGCTGAACTACTGCAAGCACTACCGTCAAAATGCTCAGGTAGTATGACACTCTGGTTTGCCATAAGATGGAAAGCATATTTTGTTCTGCTGCAGCAAGCTGTAGTGCTCAGGCTGAAGCTCCATTGGCTGTATGTATCCTCTCTGACATAAGGTTGCAGTTATGCTACCTGATTCAGGAGGAAACTCATAATGTTTAGTCCCTTTGCTGATGAATTCTACACTGGCTAATCATGATCAGTTTTTCCTTTCTCATTTTCTTCTCACTGTCACAATTTGTTTCATTTTTTTTTCCTCTCTCTTCTTTCCCCCATGCTTTAGCCTCTTCTCTGTCCCTGCATTTTTTCTGCAGCTTCACAGCTGATGATGCTGCTTATCAGGGCTTCATTGTCTGTCCCAAGTGGTAGCTCCATGTATGTGTGCTGCTCCCTGTTTCCTTCATGGAAGGTCCTCACTCCTCCTACTGACAGGATCTACTGATGGCAGAAACCATGTGGAGTTCTCCCTAGGGCATGCAGCTATCAGCTCCATCATCTCTGCAACAAGTTTAAGCAGCAGGAAGAATTGCACACATTGCCTTGATCAGGGAGGAGAAGCATAGCCAGAGTAGTGGCATTTTCAGACTGTTCACATGCTGAAGAGCATGTGACGTTTTCTGCAGCTTTGAATGGATCAGGAAACTTTGATTAATTTCTTTCTGTTTTGTTTCATTTGTTGTCTGTCTATTTGGAGAATTGCTTCCTTTTCTCAGTCCAAACAAATATTGCAAAATACTTAGGCTTTGCTCTCTAATGAAAATATCTGCATTTATATGTATATTAATGTTTATAAAGAACATAGAAATAATGTCATACATCAAGACATTCATTCTGTAGAGACAGTGTTCGGTTCTACCACCCACTCTGTTCCTCCAACTTCTTTCCTTTCAGGTCTGAAAGCTTATTTTACTTTAAACACTGTTGCAAACAGTAAGGATATTTGGGTCCATGAACACGTGTGCTTTTTCAGATTATTCTCTGTATGGATAGAGAAGGAGGATTTCATAATATACTCAAATGACTTAGTTCACTCCTCAACAGCTTGTTTCTTTCAAAGGTGATTGGAAACTTATTGGAATGAAGAGCTGAGTGATTATAAAATCTGGCAAACATTATGCATGCTGTCTTTGTATGTTTCTTACTTTCTTATATTTCAAAATAAACCTGTCACAGCTGAAAAATTATAAAGAATGAAAGTACAAAAACAGAAGTAGAATAAACACCTCCTCACTATGGAATCTGGAGATACTATAATTCTTGTGCTATTTGTACTGAGTGAAAAAGAAAAAGAAAGTCTTATTTGGTAGAGAAAATAGGTGAAAATATATTCAGGACAGAAACTTGGGAAAAAGATGCAAATATTTAAGGAGCGGATAATTAACTATTGGAAAAGATGTGATTCTCTAAGTCACTTTCAAGGAAGAGTTGATCTTCAAAAATATATCTTTTCAGAAACACAGATCGTTGTACTGATTTATACAAGTGAGCAGTGTATGGGAAGAAGATCAATTACTTGACTGCATTATAGGACTCAGGAATAAATTTTCCTGAGTCTTATTCACATGCACAGATTACACTTGTTCTTTACCATTCCTAACTCTCATTCTAATTCTGACTGTTGGTAACTTCTGCTGGGACACCTGCAAGCCTTCCCCATGGTGATGCTGTTTCAAACTTGGGCAAGGTTTCCACTAGGTGACTTGGAAATGCCTTAATTGATAAATGTTGTTAGATTTCTTGAAACCTTCATGCTGGTAGAGTAGTAGTAATATTGATGAATATTGATATGAAATATTGATATCTGTAACTGGGCACAGTTATGATACAGATTTTTCTTTGAACATTTTAACAATGTGCCTTTTTATCTTTAAAAGACTGTCTACTTAAAAAACAAACAAACAAACAAACAAAAAAAACAAGAAAAAACACTTTTTTAGTTTGTCATGAGTTTTATGATTGCAAAACATCTTCTGTGCCAAACTCCTCTTAAGACAAAAGCACCCTTAATGCACATCGCAATTTTCTTTCAGACTGTCTTTCTCTTCCCTTCCCCCTCCCCC
>VXAB01004701.1:922839-1060054 GCA_013399175.1 Odontophorus gujanensis | reverse complement strand
CCCCCCACACACACCTTTCTTTTTCCTCTTTGCTATTGCTTGTTCACTTACCTGGGTCCCCTTAGCAACATCTTTCACTAATGGAAAAATAGCAGTGCTTTCTGTAGTCTCACTGTTCAAATCGGAAATAAAATTTACTTGGGAAAACGTTTAGGTTTTCCATCCTACTATTCCTTCTATCATTCTGAATGCTATATATTGTGCATTAGGGGGATCTACAGATTATTAATTTGTGTTTGTCATAGTCATTGCAACGTCAAGTGGAAGTAGGAATGTGTAAAAATAGTCACCTGTGTATGGTAGGATTTTTGTTTCTGGATTGGAGAAGAAAGTCTCTCACTTATATTTTGTGCAGAGGCATATTATGGACTGCAATCTCCAGAGAAACTGCTTTGCAGAGTTCCTCTAGGGAGACAAGAGAGTCACATAACTGAAATTCACCGTGGTCTCATTTTGGTTAAAAAGAATTCACTGTAAGAAATATATTCTCAGGTTTAAAAAAAAAAATAAAAATAAATCCCTTACTTCTGGAGGCCAGGGGGTGCTATAGGTATATGTATTATAATCTCTGTGGGTTTAGTAGTCAACACAGAGAGCTGTTTTTTTTTTAGTTGTGTTGTTCTGAATTCTGTTTTATATCTTAAAAAAATTCAGCAGGAAAAGAGGTTTGTGTATATGTATGTCTTGATTAGCTTTAGAAGAGTTGCTGGATTTCTCATGTGTTTTGTGTAGATGCATCTTATCTGACAAAGAAAATGAGTACATGGGATTCAGACCCGGTAGCTCAGACCTGGGAAATGATGAACCAATAATACTATTGATTTTACAAACAAGAGAGAACTTGCTGTATGCAATGAAATGAGGAATTGAAATTTTGTTTACCAAAATGTTTTCCTAGAAGTGGTTATTTGAGGTTGCACAGATTCAGTCTCGAACTGTAGTTTTTAATTACCTTTTCATCATAATTTCTGATTGCCTTCTCTACTAAACTATATTAACTAACTATTGTAAAACATTATATCTGATGTGAAAGAAAGGCTCTTGAGATAATAATTCCTTTATTTCCCACTTCCAAAAATATAGAATTATATGCACACAGCATTCCTGTCTTCAGTGTAGCCCAAGAGCATGGTTTGTAAACACATTTGATATATTTTTGTATGTATACACCTGTGCGTGAATTATACAGAGGTTTTCAGAATGTTTTGTTTCTTGGCAGACTTGTGTGTATCTCACATGCACTAGTAAATCATTTCATCTGTGGAAAGGTTTTGATTTGAGTTTATATTTTAAAAATGATGAAAATAAAAATTAGTTGCAAAAAAGAATCATAAATAAATAAAGAAAGAATGGTCTAAAACCAGAAAGGCTCCATGCAAGGTCTGTGAATATTGATATTGCAGGAAAACCAGGAAAGCAGTGGTTTTATATTATGAAGCAATCCTGACTTGAACTTCCAGCTCTGATTGCAGTGATTCTCACAATTACTGTGTCATCCCTGTAGTAGAGTTGATCCCATTGAATCATACTATACCATGTAAACTGAAAAATGTATTTCTGGTCCAACTGAAGGGGTTGGCTTGGATTCGGGAAGGAGATATGAGAAACTGGAAAGTCAAGAATCCCATAAGCAATATGGAGAGAAACTATGTTGTGTAAATCTTACCTTGTGCCCCAGTGCAATTGAGCAACCTAAACTTGTATCGAAGACAGTGGCTCTCACAATGCAGCGAAAGGCACTGACCAAGGCATTGCAGGTTCAAGACAGGCAGTTCGAGGTAGATCATAGTTGCACATCAGATTATTTAGTCTAACACATACCTTTTCTTTACATATGGGTTTACTTTTAGTCTGTGTGTTTCTTTATTAACCTGTTCATTCTATGAGTGGTCCTAGACTGATACAGCAATGACTGAAGAAATGGCTATGGAAGGTTTTTGTCTTGAAGCAATTATCTAAGGTTAGGAAGAATTTCTATTTGATCTATATAGAAAATTTATGGGCCTGATTTTGCATAAATGGGACTTCTACTGTTCAAACTCTGACCTGTGCTGGTTGTATGTCCCTTCACTCTGAAGGCAGTAATTATAACTTATGTTCTGTACCACAATTTAACTCTGGAGTTTGAATGGAAATTACTTTTTAAAGATCATATACAAAACAGATTATATTTATTGCTATTATGTCTGAAGTTATGTCCTTTTGAAGAGTTGGCTTCAAGTCACTACAATTTATCAAAAGCTAATGTCTTCCATTACTGGTTACCTTATGTATCTGAGCACAGTATAACTGCAATACTTTCCTGGAGATTTGTGTTGTATCATCTGAGATTCTTAGTGCTTTGGGAGGCATTTTTTTCTCCTTCTGGTTTGACCCAGGAAGAGAAAAATGAAACTTGAAGAGTAGTTGGAAATAAAGTCTCAGAGACTATATTTTTCTTTTCCTTTCTCTTGCTCTTTCTTTCTTTTTTTTTTTTTTTTTTTCTCCTTTCCTCTCCACTACAAGTCAAGAGGAAATCTTGAAGACATTTAAAAAAGAACACGATGTTTGTTGTGGTTTTTCTATAAACATTGTTTGCCTTCCTCTTTCCTCTTTACAATTATTTTTGGAATTTTGTTCTGTAAGAGAATAAGGAAAGATTATTTTATCATCTACTTAGTTGTTAATGGCAGATACAAAAACACTTCTTACTGTGTCAGACAATGTCTGTTGGCACATATTCTAGAATGTTGCCTGGGAAACAACATGTTTTCTCCATTTACGTTAAATTACTCTCTCAGCTGTAAAACTGAATTTTAGGAAATCAAATGGAAAGTATGCATATACTTGATGCCTTACTACTAATGAGAGAGACACTTTAATTATGTTTGCAGTGATATGTTCACTAGGTCATTACTGAAGGTATAACACAAAATCTGCATAATTCATAAGAACTATTACATTCTCAGTTCAGCTTTATTGTCTACGCTCTCTACATGATAGAATTGTAACTACATAATTGTATGATATCTCTATGTAGGTTGTTCTGAAAGCAGCGCCTCCTATTTATTGCCATGAAAACCATAACAGATACAAAGAGCCCAATAACTCTATTTGATAGAGAAAATTCTCAGTTACAAAGCACTTTTTTTTTTTTTTCAACAAAGTCACCACCATTAACTATGCATTTTCACCAGTGATGTACAAGAGCTTGCATGCTGCATTTCTGAAAATCTGCATGGTCACCTGGAAAGTGGCTTGTCTTTCTTGCTGTTACTACTGTTGAAATGCACCACTCGCCACTTCACTATGTTCGCATCCACTGTATGTTCTCCATCAATGCTGAGCATGTCAATGAAAGTCAGTGGGTACTTTTTTTTTCTTTATGGAGGAATTCAATTACACCTTTTCTTTGTATGCGCTTCTCTAGAGATCCCTTCCAACCCCTACAGTTCTGTGACTCTGTGATTCTGTGTCAGTCAGTCATAAGCCATTTTGCCAGGCTGCTCCTCAGCTGCCATCTGTTGCACAGCAATGATATTTAATGAAATATTGGTGGGAAACTTTAACCTCTACTACCACAACCAATGTCCGCCTCTGCCAATGAGTGCCAACATCATAAAATTGGAGATGTTACTTTTGGAACAGCCCTCATATAGTATTTCTTCTTTAGACACAGGATGGAGTTTGCATTACCCTTGAGCAACTATTCCACATTTCAACACCACTATGTAATATATGGTAAAATTCTTATTTTAAATGTTACTATAAAAATATTTTAATAAGTTAATGAATTTCCTCCTTAGTCTTTAGGTGGTTTAATATAAGACATCATTACAAAATTCCTGAGGCCAGGAGGACAGTATCATTTTTATTTTAGAGGTTGTAGGTGGTCCAAGTATTGGGTGCTCACTATTAGTAGAATTTAGAAGCATTTGAGATCTTATTTTTCTCAGGACCATGCATAGTAAAACTCTGTTTTCAAATATAAACCTAAAGCATAAATAGTATCTCTAAGTTCTCATCGTTTAAGTATTTTGAAGGTGAAGATATGCTGGAAATAGATCAAATATGAATAAAAAAATTCTTCTTTGCCTGGATTTTCAGTAATTTATGATACAGGTAGGATAGCTGAAAATGGTAAGTGTATGGATATGGAAATGACCAAAGGTGAAATCAGAATTTAGTGTAGGCTGTATTTATATTAAGATGATGAAATAATTTGAGAGAAATTATTGAGAATTATTGAGATTCTAAACCCAATATTTTTATCATCTGTCAAGTTATAAATGACTAAATACTACCAAAGGGAGCATTTGCTATTTGAAAATCAAAATTATGAGTGGTTTACTATAGTCTGACTTTAATTATATGCTATGCTTTAGGACAAATTTTGAAGGAAAAAGGAGATTAAGAACTAGTCAGTAAAGGGAAAATGAAATATTGATCTACCAAAAGCTGATTGTGCCACATTAATTTGATTAGGCCTTTGATTGGAAATTCTATTATCAAAGAATATCTGATCAGTTTTATCAGTATTAAGTGAAATATTTCAGGGAAAGCACAAGAATAGAACATTAACTAAATTGGAGAAGATTAAGTCCCTCAAAGCAGAAGGTCTATAGTAACTGATCTGCACAGTTTACTGAACTGTAAAACTGAATTTTAATGGTATAAAGTGATAGCTTTAGTAAGAAAATACTGTTACTTATCCCTGTAAACTGAAATTTTCCCATCTGGAAGTAACTAAAGTGTACTCGAGTATATAATTGAGTATACTTATACACATTTAGGTGTATGTAGACAGATTTCAACATATTAGTTGTTGAATAGATGGCTATGAACTGAGACCGTTAATGTGGTTGCATATAAGGTAAGATGGTCGTGTGTTTCAGTGGATATTCCTCCCTCACTGCAAGAGTTAAGCAATTCTGAGACACTCGTGAGACTGAATGTGTACAAGTCCATGGGGCCAGAGGACAAGTATCCCAGGGTACTAAGGGGGCTGGCTGATGTGGCTGGCAAGCCATGCTCCATAATGTTTGAAAAGTCCCCAGAGACTAGATAAAGGGAAATATCGCTCCCATTTACAAGAAAGGGAGGAAAGAGGATCTAGGGAACTACAGACCAGTAAGCCTCACCCCTGTACCTGGGAAGATCATAGAACAGATTCTTCTGGAAGACATGTTAAGGCACATTAGGGATGAGTGGGCGATCTGTGACAGCTAGCGTGGCTTCACCAAGGAAAGGTCATGCCTGAACAATCTGGTGGCCTTCTGTGATGGAGTGATGGCATTGGTGGACAAAGGGAAGGCAACAGAAGTTATCTACCTGGACTTCTGAAAGTCTCCCTCAGAGTCCTCCACATCCTTATCTCTAAATTGGAAGGATATAGATTTGAAAGGTGGACTATTTGGTGAACAAATAATTAGTTGCAAGGGTCATAATCAGTGACTCTATGTCCAGGTGAAGGCTGGTGATGACCCCGACAGTCCATCTTGGGACCAGTATTCTTTAACATCTTTATGACATAGATGATGGGATTGAGTGCACCCTTGGCAAGTTTGATACAGCAGAAGGAACGGATGCCATCTGGAGGTACCTTCATAAACTAGAAAGGTAGGTCATTGTGAACCCAGTGTGGTTCAACAAAGCAAAGTGCAAGATTTAGCACTTGAGTTGAGGTAAAAAAGAAAATATTTATGCAGTTGTAGAAGTCTCTATAGGGCTACTTTTGGAGTGGTATAAATAATCATAGTTATCAGGGTTGCCAAGAAATTAACTTGAAGTAGGGAATGAACACAAATATATAACCAGTATTTTGAAAGGAAAGTGTGGAAGGGGTATGAAGGATACTGTGAATCAAGGAGCATGATCTTCAAGTATTGTACTGTGCTGTTTAAGCTAAAAGCAGTGGTAGAACAACTGAACTGAAAGGTGATACAAAGTCAGATGATATTAAAATGTATATAGAATTCTAAAATAGCTTTCCTGTAAAACTGGGATATTCCAGCTGATAAGAACTACTTATTTTGGCTGAAATGAAATTGAAATTCTCAGATAATGTCAGAAGACTGTTCTGACAGATGGATCTGGTTCTGTTGTGTCTTCAATCTCTGCTTAAAATTATAGAAGTGCATGAGATGGTCAGTGAAGGACCACTAATTTTTTAATGCAGGCAAAATGATGCATTTCCCTTAGTACTATTTTTAAGAATGTTGTGGGTCATCCATGGCAAAAATTAGCCTGTGCACAGCGCAGCGATTCGTGGCAATACAATTCAGCCCAAACTATTATAAGGAGCTGAAAATACAAAAAAAATTGTTGCATGACCTTAATTATTGGCAGGGTGACTAGACTTTCTTCAGATGCAGTTGTAGAGTGTGTCTTAAATCAAATAACAATGTTTTATAAGAGCCAAAAAAAGAAATACATGAAGTTATAGAAATTACAGTATGCAGGAGTACAGAACTCCTTCATGTGTATCACTACTGCAGAATGTTCAGTGCACTTAAAGTAAATATTTCTTGACAAATTAGAGGGCTTGATAATCACTGCATTAAGTTTAGCAAGAGCAAGTGCCAGATTCTGCACCTGGATATATGTACAGGGTTGGGAACAAGAAGCTGGAGAGCAGCCTCGTGGAGAAGAATCTGGGGGTTCTGACTGAAGGCAAGTTGAACATGAACCAGCAGTGAGCCCTGGCAGCCAGAAGGCCAACTCTACCATGGGGTACATCAGACCCAGCACTGCCATAGGGCAAAGAAAGGGGTTTTCCCCTCTGTGCTGTGCAGCCTCACCTCGAGCACTGGGACGTAGGACATAAGGCTACTGAAAAAGATCCAAAGGAGGTCTAGAAAGTGGTGAAGAGTCTGGAGGGTATATGGAAGGTGTATGAGGAGTGCCTGAGGTCTCTTGGTTGACTCAACCCAGTGCAGAGGAGGCTGAGTGGAGCCCCTCATGGTTGCTGTTGCTCCTCACAGGGAGCAGAGGGACAGTGCTGATCTCTGCTCCCTGTGACAGCGACAGGGCCCGAGGCAATGGCATGGAGTTGTGTCGGGGAGGGGTGACTGGGAGTTAGGGACAGGGTCTGAACCAGAGGTCGCTGGATGTGTCCCCAGGCTGCTGGAATTCAAGGAGCATTTGGACTCCGCTCTCAGACTTAGGGTTTAAATATTGGGTGGTGCTATGTGGGGCCACGTGGTTGGACTCATTGATCTTTTTGGGTCTCTTCCGACTGTGAATATTCTACGATTCTGTAATTCTAGTCAGGTTTATTTGAAAGACTTCTGATTATTTGCACAGTTGCGCTTGACAGGATTTACCTAACTAAATATAGATGTAGATTGTTATAACATTTACATATTAGTGGTGGGTATTCAGAATTTCGTACCTCTGCACAAGCATTGATTCTGGATGTATTATAGTTGTTGCTGCTATTGAAGGGCTCTTTAAGTTTTTTTTTTTTTTTTTTTTTAAACCAAGTGAGCATTAATGGGTGGTGACTTTGAATTGGTCATTATATCTTGGAACAGCTTATTTACCTACATAGAAACAATTTTTGTGCTGACAGGACAAGGGGAAATGTCCACAAACTGAAGCGTAGGAAGTTCTGCACAAATGTGTGTGGGAACTTCTTCACAGTGCAGTGACGGAGCACTGGCACAGGCTGCAAAGAGAGGTGGTGGAGTGTCCTTCTCTGGAGATGTTCAAGACCCACCTGGACACCTACCTGTGCAACCTGGGCTAGGGAGCTGCTTTGGCAGTGGGTTGTACTAGATGATCTTTAGATGTCTCTTCCAACCACTGCAATTCTGAGATTCTGTGTATTGAAACCACCATTATAATTGCATTTTCTCCATCTGGTCTCAAGTTTCTAGACATCTCATGATATCTTCATTTCTTTTGGTAGACCCACTCTCAACACTTCCTATTTAGATCTTATATTTCAGTGCTTATAGAGTCAATACTATTGCGCTCACTCACTTGGTTTTATTATGCTCCTTTTTAACATAAACTGTTACTGCATCACTGGTTACTGTGCTTTTTCTAGGTATTTTGCATGCTCACCTCTTAGGCCTTCCAGCATTAATGTACAAGAATATGTACCAATTTCCTTTCTTGCCATTCTGTTGAAAATTACCACTTGTTTTATGTTGCCTTTTGTCCTCTAAAACTGATAGCACTATATTTTCTTATATTCATCTCTAACAGAGGTATTAATTAGGTGTTAATTTGTATGTGCTCACTTTTCCCCCATTGATCATTTCTTGCTTTTTCTTATTTGCATCCTCTCATTTTGCTTACTCATAGTCTCCTTTCTTAGTCTTATGCACTAGCAGCTTGGTTTCCGTTTTCTTTAACAAAGGGCTCAATTTTGGGAGGAATCAATTCTAGTTTCTGATGAGTCTGAATCTCTTTCTTTCTGTCATATTCTGAAGAAGACATTAAATCTTGATTCTTTTCCTGATTCTGAATACGATATTGGGAACATTTATTTAATGTCGCCATTGAAGTTATGTTCCTCAGCTTATTATACAGGAATTTATATTTTTCCTCTGTATTCAGTTCAGTGGCACACCTTTCTTAAAATTATGCGTTATCTGTGTTATTCAGACGGTATAGCATTAATTTAAATTAATCAGCTCAGAGATTAAAAATGGTTCAAAATGCCAGGGAAATTTAATGTACTTTAGTAGCTGGTGTTATACTGGATGTTATTGTCTGGTGAAATGGCATCTTGCACGTGGAAAATGGCAAAGGGAAAAAGAAAGGATCAAAACTAATTAACTTCTAGGGAGCTCTTAGATATTTAAGAAGTATACCTATGTGCATAAAAGTATAATATGATTTTACTAACCACCTTATATCCAAGAAACACTTCTTTGGTTTTCCTTTGATCCTTAGTTTAGAAAGGATGATCTTAAAACGGAAAAGGAAATGTTGTTTTTCTGTACTGTTCTCCAGAAATGCAGAGACAGTGAATCTCCATCCGTTTTTTTTCCTATCTTGCAAGAAAGCATTAACAAAAAATTAAGCATAAACCTTTTCTTTGCCTCATGTATATTCTTAGAAAATTCTTGTTACTGACATCGTTTAATTGCTGCAAGTATGTAAGATTTTACTACAGTTCGCAAAGGATTATGATTACATATAAAAAAGAAATAAATGGAAAAGCATCTGATGGACACTTAGGCAAAGAAGATCAGAAAAACAACAATAGAGAGAGAATGGAATTATGTCACTAGAAGGTAAGCTGATTCCTATTTAGTTTTTTTATTTTTTTTTCAAATGACTGTTGATCAAATATAGAAACACAGAATATGAATCTCTATTTCCCTTGCTAAGCTTTAGTAAACAAATAGTGACTGTAATCCTATCAGCTTTTGTCTCAGTATTACCAGTACTGTCTAGAGACTATTCATAAGTGTTGATCTGAGCACTTTTGTACCTCTCAGTGTACAGTATCTGCCATCTTTTTTCATAAATTTGACATGTTACATGTGAAAATATTTTATCTGAGCTACTCTAAATCATTCATGCAACTTAGATATTCTGCATGGATAGACAGATGGATATTTTTCATTCCTGTTTCCCCTGCTGTTGTACTGATACTTGCAAAGCAGTGCCAATAATGTATGTGCGTTCATAGTTTTAGCATAAGCTGTTAGGAATCCCTGAGTAATAGGTAGAGTCTGTGGGGGGTTCATCTTATGAGAATCTGTGGACTGGTGGAAAACTTGTTATGTGTGGCTATGACCCCTGAGGACATACCCACAGGGAGGGAAAATCTGTGGCCGTACAATTTTCTCAGTCCAGCCCTGCTTCTTTACTTTAATATAGGAGTTAAATTTGATTACAATTTTCCAGGGAGATGATGTAGCTTTTCTGCTAACTTATCCTTTGCCCCCTAGTGGTTGGTTNTCTTCTTTCTCTCCTTGGGGATGTGAGGAACTGTTGAAATCTTGGGAAAAACAGCAGTGGGAGAAGACAGAGATGGAAAGAGATAGCCCAGACAGAGACTAGGTAAGAAGTAAATAAAATATGGGTTGGGTCAAACTCTTTAAAATGATGGGCATACATCCATCACAGTAGTGACTGAATATAACATTAAAATTTATTTAGATAAGTTCCGAAGCACAAGTGTGAATTTCTTGCAAATGTTTGGGGGATGGGTACACTGTTTTAGTGTTTGTGTTCCTGTTCAAGGGTGAAGGAGATCCCTATTTGGATCTTTATCTGTACTGTTAGCTACAGAAAGGAAACTCTTAAGGTGGGTTGTCATTTTGCTTTCCTACGCTCAAGAGCTCATATAGTTGTGTATTGTTATGTAACTGATTTCACTTTTCTTAACTTAGCACTTGCCCTTGTTTAATCATAGTGTTCAGCACTGTTTGCAAACATGTAGCAGTTATGTCTTCTGTCCTCTTGAAAGTGAGAATGTCATTATGACCACAGGTCACTTTGGGCTACCTGTCACCTGTAGCTGTGGAAATGAGTTACTGAGTAAAGACTGGATTTAGCAGGGCCCTCAGAAGCTGAGTCTGTATTATTGAGCAATGCTTTTTCATTTGGGACATTGTTTCTGACCTTTATGATTAAATGCAGGTTTTGTTAAACCTTTTAACTCCTTGTAACACTTGGAAGTAACTGACAACTTTTAAAGCTTTCTGGGAAGATCTCTTTACATTTCCTTATGGAGGGTTTCCTCTAGATAATGGCTCAGAACCTTGTGGGAACAGGTCTGTTTTCAATAAAATAAGAAACTAGAGGGAAGACTCTTCCCATGCTCTAAGGAAAGCAAAGGTTACAAGGGTATATCTGCAGGACTGAATTATACGGACGTTGTAGAGACTCATGGCATATTTCTCACTGGTTTTAGATCTCTTTTATTGATCAACTGGTTAAAAATACGTCAAATACTCTTGCTAAGTCTGTGCCCATGTACTTGACATTTTAGAAATGCTGCTATACAGATTTTCATCAGTGAGTGCAGAACATTTCTAAGCTACTCAAGTAGCTACAGACTACATATACCTCGCTGTCCTAGAATACATGAGATCAAAGACACTTGATTTTATGTCTGAAACAGAAGTTGGGTTAAGCAAACACAGTCTGATTCATATGAACTCCAAGAAGAAAAGAACAACTACCCTGCCTCAGCCCAGACGTTTTTGTAGCCCAGTGTCCTGTTTCCAGCAGTGGTAGAAGTAGATGTACAGTTGAAGACATAAGAAGAGACTCTGCTTGTTATAATGCTTACCCGAGCTCAGAGAACTCCTGAGTTAGTGGTAGTATCTTTCTCTTCCAGTGTATTACTAGAACTATGAATAAGGATTGGCCCGAAAGATATATAAAAAAATGACTTGGTGCAAAGGTTTAATGATTGGTAATGAAGAAGGTGGCAGAACTGTCTAGCTTGGAAATGAAGAAAAAGATATTATTCCAAAACATGTTTACAAGAGAAGCAAATTTTCTTGCAAATTTCTAGATCATAGAATGGTTTGAGTTGGAAGGGACCTTACAGATTGTTTACTTCCAATTCCCTTACCATGAGCAGGGACTCCTGCCACTACAGGCTGTACGAAGTCCCATCCGGTCTGGCTTTGAACACTTCCAGGTGTTGAACACTTCTACAACTTCTCTGGGCAACCTATTTCAGTGCCTTACCAACCAAGAATTTCTTCCTTATGTAAATCTACCCTATTTCAGTTTAAAACCATTACCCCTTGTCTTACCAATGCAGGACCTTGTAAAAAGCCTCTCTCCTTTCTTATACATCTCTTTTAAGTATTGAAAGGCCAATATAAGGTCTCCCCAGAGCTTTCTCTTCTTCAGGGTGAACAACCCTATCTCACTCAGCTCTTTGTAGGAGAGATGTTTCAGCTTTCTGATCATTTTTGTTCAAACTCTCTCTGTATAAGTCTCATGGTACCATTCTTAAAGCAATCTTAAAGTGTTAGGGCTTTGCAAATAAAAACTGCTGTATTGTGAAAAAGGTGTTAATATGCAGTTATCAGATAATATATTGTTCAGAGGGACAAAATAGAGTACATATTATTAGTTGCCTACCTTAGTGAACAACATTTATGTTCATTAAGCTATGGATGAAACTGGTGTGTTGTTTCAATGGATGGGAATTCCAGAGTCTCCCATGGCAATTTCTACCTGGGAGACATCATTTGTCAGAGGCAAGTTAGTTTAGTATACCTGTGCCAATTTGTTTTCTCATGAGAGCCACGCATGGCTGTGGGATTTACGTCTAACCCATAAGGATGGCACTGCTGCAAACAATACCTGCTTTCCTACTGAGCTCTAGAATTCATTTATGTTTTCCTATGTGAGAGGCAATTCTGAAAGGTGTTTGCTGAAAAAAAAGCTTTTCTGGTTGATATTATACATGATGTTAATTCAGCTTTGTCATTGAACATAACTATTTGCCAAAACCCACTGAGAGCACTTAGTGGGAAAAAAGCACAGGCTTCAGTTAATTTCAAAACAACATTCATCTAAGGCAGAAAACATAAATCTTCCTGATTTCATTGCTTTGTTCAACAGCTTTGAATTTGCACAAATTCTTACTCTCCATTCCTTTTTTCATCTCAGACTTCTGGCATTTATCCACGTGTTGGCTGACTACTCCCCTCTGTGAAGTTTATGCTTTTTATGTGTGTTAGTCTTTGCTTTCTCTTTTGGAAGCACTGGAAAATTGTGCATTTTACAATATATTTACTAAGGTTATTTTTCTACAAATTTGCTCTTGATTCATATTGGTATTCTTAGGACATTTATTTAATCAGTATGCCTGAAGTTCCTTTTACAAAGGACTTCTGGTTAACAAGCATTTAGAATTTCTATTACTTAACTCCTCCCTGCTCTGTCCAAATAGAGATTAACATCCATGGTCCAAATATTTCACTTTTGAATATAAAACTAGCAGAGCAACAGCAATTAGAATTTGATAGCTAAATCCTTGGATGATTTCTTACATTTTAGAACATTTTCTGACTTCATACTGGTCATAAAATCCATCCTAGCAACATTCAGATTTCCTGCAATGCACTCTAATAAGAGTATCCTAACATTAAATCCTCTATGATGGCTTTTCCAGTGGTGAAATCAAAGATAAGTACAACACAGGTAAATTACACCTACCTATTCCTAACTTGGATAGCTGCCCATTTTCCTATTTGAAATAACTCGACTTACTGCTTTTTTATTTATAATCCCACTGCTCCTGGGTGTAGCACTGTCTGCTTCATTACTTTCCTACAGTGGATCACTGAGAGCATTTTGCTCTGTTGTATTTTCTGTGAATTTTTTTTACATTTGGAAATCTTCCTGAAATAGCTGTTATATTCTGCAGTCTTTTCAACAAAGCCTTTGTATGGGTGATCTTCTCTACTCCACACCCTAGTAAAATTACTTTATTCTAATTACGCTTAATTAGCATGGATTTTATTTTATTTTATTTATTTATTTTATTTTTTTGTACAAAAGCAATGGTCCTACAGTTATCTTAAATGGACAATTATATTTCCTGTCCCCGCCCCCAACCCCCAAACTCTTATTTCAAATGGTACTTGTGATATATTTTCAATTAAGTGCCAACTTTTGACTGCTTTTATACACATTCCTTTTTCTTGCAGTTTATATCTAGAGAATGATCTTTATTCAAGTTCAGTCTAACTTACTTTTATATTCAACACCACTTGCTTCACAGTTGTTTCCTTGTTATCATTTTTAAGGTCTTAAAACATTCTAATTTTCTTGAAGCCAAACTACTAATGTCTTCAAGAATATAATGATTTATCAAAGAAATGGACTGTTTCCTATGTGTTTTTCCTTGTCATTTATATGCTGATTGTGGGCATTGCTGAAACAAATAATTCTGGGTGAATTTTTTTATGTTTCATTTCATTCTTTCCTAGTCATTGGTGTAAATCATGACAGCAATACCTGAAGTATTGCCTTCAATATGGAAGTGTGTACATGCTTTGGAGTGTTAATGAGTTTGACAAGGAAAGGAGGAATATAAATAATTTATCAACTAATCTTAAGGCAGAAACAGACATACTTGTTGAAGAGTTTGTTACATCTGACTGTAAATGCCTGTGCAGTATTCTGTCCAAAAGAGCTGATGTAATCCTTGAATGCTAAAACAGGGAAAGGGCATGTTGAATGGAGAGCACTCAAAATATACTAGCCCAGAAAATTGTTTCCTTTATCTATGTCTTTACAAGGATGTTGAAAAGTTGAAAAAGAAGACAAATCTTACTTAAATCTGGAATAAAGAGTGCAAGATCTGTCTTAACAAAGCTTAAAATCTTAATGATAACTGAATTATTTTCACAGAACTTTAAGGTTAAAGATTTTGATGATCAGGATTCACAGCTTTTATAAAAGTAGGATTGCATCTTTCTTTCTTCTATTTTTTTTTTTTTTTTGTGACTCTTTTTGTATTAATCAGAAAATCATACTTAAAGGACATTTTTTAGTACAGTGGATATGAATATTCCAACCAATCTACCAACAAGTTAAGAGGAAAAGAGGATGATGAAGCTTAACACTACAACCAGATTTTAATTAATACCTTTGAGTAACCACAATGCTACTAAATTATAATAAACAAGGAATAGATTTGGTGTTGCAAGAGATATATTTTGATAATGAAATAGTATGGTTCTGTCTATGTTAATTTTTCTAAACATTTCATTTTTTCCCAAAATACTACTGCTGTTGGTATCCTTAGACTCATTAGGAAAGGTGAGTATTCAACATTTTGGATGTTGAATCACTTATTCCAACTAGGATTATAGAAAATGGTGTGTGAAATCGTAGCAGAGCTACTTAACTGCGCTGTGGCTCTCAGTGTTGCTTACGGCTGTGCCAGTGATCAGATGTCAATGATTTACAGATTGTTAGTGATTTTTTTTTGTCATAGAGAGAAGCTATTTTTGATTACTAATGAGAAAGAAATTGTGTCTGGAGTGTAAGAAAAAGATACTTTTCATCAATTGTCATACAATGAGGAGTTATTTTGAACTCAATACCTTTTTTCCCACTTATTCATTCAGAATAATGAATATTGCATATAGTAGTAGTCTGCCTGGGGATCTTTCAATGTACCAAGAGAATTCTTGTATGGAAAATGACTGCTGTTGCTAAGTAGCCACAAGAAAAAAAATGCACAATTGGAAAATATGTCTTAGGGGAAAACATTATTTATTTATTTATTAAGCTACTTTGATTGATTTACAAACCATTTTTACTAATCCTACTACTTCTCAGTGCAGTTGCATCTGGTTCAGTTGCAGGTCCTCCAGTGAAATGCTGTTAGATTTCTGGATTGCAATACAATGGTATCTTCTTCTATGCTTTCATTTCTGCCTAACAGAAACCATTCCTATATATATTTAACACATTTTAGCAAGAAGGATAAGATTGAATATCTGACTGGCAGGAATATTAATTGCATAGTTTCTGATTGTCAAAAGTGGCTTTATTTCAGGTCAGATTTATTTAATTTGTCAGCAGTTTTGTCCTATGAAATTTTGTTGTACATACATATGGTTTTGAGTTATAAGCTTTACTGATGGATGATATTCAGTGATGAGAAGCAGCATAGTTAGATCAAGAAACTAGAAACCATTATTTCTTTTCTAAGTTTTAGCCTGTTCTATTACTAAATTGTGAATGTGTTGGACAAAGCCGGCAACTTTTTCAAGTTTTATAAGGAAAGAATTTGCCTACATTTAGTGTTTATAAGTAGTTTTGAGAACAGTGATTCTCAACAGTACTAGCATATGAATTGTGGTGTGAGACTGGGTGGATTATAACATGCTTATAGGATGTATATAAAGTTGGGACATAAGGAAGTGAAAAATTATGTGCATGTCAGACACAAAATACTCATGGATGATTTTTTTTTTTTAATGAATTACTGTAGTGTTCTTTAGTGATCATAAGTAAATAGAGCAAGAGCAGCCTAACAATTCTTTTTCACTGCATTATGGGACTGGGCTACTGCTTTTACAATATATCAGTCAGGGTCTGCAATTACATGTAGAAGTATAAAAATAAGCTAAACTCCAGAGTGATGTGGCAGATTCATTTTAGAATTCCTTTGTTACTTAGTTACTTACCAAAATGCTAAAATTATCCCAGTAGTTTTGGCAGGAAGGTAGTCATTAGTGATGAGAAATATTCTGGTGAAAAATAGTTTCCGTTTTTGTGTTGGAACACTGTAATTCATATACATGTAATACCTTAACCCATCTCCCAAGAAAATATGAAAGCACTTTGTCATCACCTTCCTTTCTTTTGAATAGAAAAATTGCATGCATTTGTAATATTGTCATCTAGAACTCTAATGAGAATGTAGAAACTCTGTTTCTTTGACCTCACACTTAAATATTTGCTCAAGAAATGGTGTATCCAGAGAAGGAAGTCAGAAGTAATCATCTTTTGTATTTGATGATTTTGATCTAATGATCCAGCACACATTTTGTTCAGGTTCTGACTCTTTCACAGGCTGAAACTTCACCTTAGTGTATGCAAGAAATGTCTACATACTCTATCCACAGTGGATTTCTGAGTCTGCTTTTATGTCTTCATGCAATGGGTCATCCATAGTACATGCAATTTGTGTAAAGCTGTTAGAGTTCAAACTGATGCCAAGTGAAATTGTCAGTCTTCCTTTCTTTTGGAGGTTGTATATTACAGTGTTCATCTAAAATATATTTCATGAGTTTTATATGAAAACAGACTTTGAATAAAGCACAAATTGTTCTGGGAGGAGAACCAAACTGTGAGTCCTTTTCCCAAGTGAAAATTCTGACCACAGGCCTATACTCCTCTTTCTGCTCATACTTCTGTCTCATAAAGTAAATATCCAAATTAAGGCTTCTTTTTCAGCTCTGCTTCATGTGTTAGGCATACTCAGAGCACTACTTCAAATTTTTCTGCAGAGGATTTTAATGCTATTCTACCTCTTTTTCAACCCACCTTAGCCGTGAAACTGGGCATCCGTCTACCAAATGAGGGCAGCTTCTATCCTGTGCCAAAAAGAGAAAAAACAATTAAATCCAGACAAAGTAGGGAGATTCTTAATAACTTTAAGTTCCTCCAAGAATTTTAGGACTTCATTTGATGGGTCTTTTTGGATTTCAGTTTTGGATCTAATGAAGGGAATGGAGGAGTGTTAAGAATTTTTTTTTTCCAAAAAGAGAAGACCACACAGTGAAGCCTTGAGATACAAAGTTCAGAACAAGTGAAAGAAGGTAACGGAGATATGTGGAATTCCTTGATAAAAGCTGTTATGGGCAGTACTATTTTAGACAAATTGAAGAGAGAAAGAAAATAACTTGCAAGAGAGTTCCATTGAGTGTTATTGAGTAGATAATTGGATTAGACTCAGCAAATCTCATGAACAGAAAATAGAAGCTGGGGGAATACAGAAGAGAAATGTCGAATACACGTGTCCTGTTCTTTCTTCTTCATAGAATTTCCATTTGTAACCAATATTGCTGAAGAGAGGATACAGGGCTATTGGGATCCTGGATCTGATCCAGAATGGATATTCATAGATCTTGCAATTAGTTCTGCATTTAGGCAAAATTATGGAGTTAAAGATTCAAACTTAGATATCCATTCTGAACTAGGTACTGTCTTTTCCACAAAAAGTTACCCCTGTATATCCTATGTTAACAGTCCTTTACACATTGAGTTAAAATTACATAAGGTTAGTAGATTTCTGCCTCCTTGCTTTCTGTAAGACTATACTTGTGTTCAGTTTGGGGACCTTGAATATCATGTCTCTTGAAGACAATCAATAAATCTCCAAAGGATATACGCAATAAAGTGAATAATTTAATGCAAATCATTGACAATAACTTGGAAAACCAAAATTAATGCTTCAACTCTGCCTTTGATTCATGAAATGAGAAGGCCACAGGAGAGAGCTCTATACCAAATTTCAATTCGAACTTTATCAAAATTTGTTGTTTTTGAAAGTAAAATGTATCAATAATACAGGAAGAAAAAGTCCATCTGGAAAGATAATAATGGATCTCTGAAACAAAGCATTTTAAAAAATAGTTAAATGTTGCTTTTTAAAAAGATGAACAGGTAGTTCAATGTTTTTAACAGCTGTCTTTTATTGTTTTTAATTGATATGAAGTAGGAATTAAATAAATGAAATATATTTGAAATTTATTTTGAGTTCCATATAGAAAGTGGTAATAAAGCATATACTGGAAGAATAACTTTAATACCACATGGAAACAATCTACACTAGCTATGTCAGATTCAGAACATAGTAGACTACGCTTCACCTGACTGTATAAACACAAAATATAAAGGTGGAAAAAGTTATAAAAATTCCTTTTGATCATGCTGCTAGAGCAATTTTTAAAGTGAGTTGATTTCTATGATAAATAATACTTTTGCTTCTTTTTTATATGTAAGCTATACTGGCAAATTGTTCTGACACACCTTTTGTTGTTTTTTCCATAAAAGCATGAGAGAAATGTTATATAGTTACTGATTGCCTATGTGTAGCTGCCCCAGAGGTTATGGGTCTTCTCTAACTACCAGGTTACATTTAACGGCCTCACATACTGTCTTGTATAGTCTAGAGTGTCTCAAATGACATGGAGTGGATATATTTAGACTACAGAATCGCATTTGCAAAGACTGTTGTTAAATGTAAATATAGCAGATTGTTTACCATGTGGATTACACAGTATTTTTTTCTTAAGTCTGAATATACTTCTGTAGTCCCCAAAGCAAGGAGTACTAACTTGACGTGGTATTATAGTAAGGGAAGAACACAAACTTTTGTGCATCTATCTGTAAGCCAATATAACAATGGTAATGAAATTGTTTAACCATCACTCTTAAGTAGTATGGATGAAGTCAGTCTGGACTACGGACTAGCTCTGCTTACTTCTTGCTTCAGAACTCTTGCCTGTATAACACACTGATAGTACAAAGACAAAAAAATCCCAAATGATTGCATAGATTTGCAAGTTTACCTACTGATATGCATCTCCCACTCATTTGAAGAAAGGATAACTTTGGTAGTGTTTTCAGGACTTCAACTGCTCAGAGAAGATCAGGCCTCAATAATGGTCAAACTAAGTGTTCTGTGAATTTCTGATTTGAAGACACTAACCTCTTCTGGAGGCTGCTTTTTTTGATAGTGTGTCTTTGAGATGAGATTACAATATCTGAAGTTTCACACTAGGATTGTTCCGCAATGCATTCTCTCCTGATTGGTTCCTCCTGAGTCATTTTTAAGCAACTTGAAACACTTCAAAAAATGCTTCAGACTTAAGTTGGCGGTGCTGTAGTTTCAATTGAAATAGTTGTGTTCATGAACCTGCTTTGGCTTAGGAAAAGAGGACACTGGTGACATGAGACTATTAAACAACTGATCTAAAATATTAGGTAAATGACTCATGTCCTCATATCTGTCCTGTGAAGACCAGATGCGCTGACTTGGACTTGAATTCCTGCTTTCCTCAGAATCAGCATGTCAAAATACAGGTCATCATGAAGTAAAACCACCTACAAGTGGATTCTTTTTTAAGACAAACAAAAAATCTTATTTAGCATCAGTAAAAATGTATTCATGAGTAATTGTATTGATTGTACAGGGGATATTCACTCATTGATTGAAATGATGACACAGTCATGCAAATTTGTCAGTTACTTTTTAAGTATATCTGAAGTCCATTCTGTTTTATCAAGCATGGCTTCATGCAGTTTGGACCCTTCAGATAGAAGAAACAAGTGTGCACAGTGTACAGTTCTGTTTCGCTACACAGAAGAAGTAGGTTTGTAATTGACTTTTTGTAATTTTCTTATACAAATTTATGTTATTCAATAGTGAACAATGAACAGGAAATTAAGAATATGATGTAAGGAAAAGTGGGTCAAACTGACCAGTAGCATAAACTGTGTCCAAAGACAAAAATTTGTGGTAGTTAAGTTGTATTTTCGTGCTGGAAATATCTGGGGCATGGATCCCATGCAGCAATGTTGGAGATCTCTTTACAAGACATCAGAAGTTCAATATAAATTGTAGATCTATAAAAAATTTTTTATACTACGGAAAATACAATTTGCCTTCTAGGCAAACATAACCTCTATATTTTACTTAAAATGGCTTTAATATTTTTAAATATATAGATATAGTAGATAAATTTCATAATTTACCTCAAGTTTCATTTCTAAAGTGAATACAACTGATTTATGACATAAACTCAAGGAAAAAGATGGGATTTGTTGTCATTGGATATATATTGCCCTAGTTAATTTGTTGTACACCCTCTTTATCTCCTTATTTTTGAATTCTGGAGATGTTAAAGTAAATATGGCTTTGTGATTTTTGGACCATTGTACCACAGTCCAAGAATCATTGTGAAAAATGGGGTTTAGAAACTGTATCTTTGTCACATGATCTCTAGAGACAGAGAAGTCATAAAAGTTGAGGAAAAAATATAATAGGTATAAACTCATCATTCCTTCTCTACCCACCTCCCTCATCAACCTCAGGATCAGGTGAAGGTCTCTATCTACTTGTGGGGCAGATAATATCTTGTATCGGCATGGTATGAAATGGAGTGGGGAAAGAAATTGCTGTTCAGATAGTTACCTCTCCTAGAGAAGTAGTCATGGAAATAGAGTAAAGCAGGGATGGTCACACCAATTCAGAAAAGAAAGCAACGTATAACAAGAGAAGGGGATAGTTTGTCTTCCAGAGTCCCTGTGCTTCAGCGTGATGCTCCAGGTATATCAGCAGTTTTCAGGTAACAGGATGACCCAGGGACTATGTAAATAGCATGGATTAGGCCTTCTGTTTTTGTACTGTAGTAACATATGAGTATACAACATGAAGAGGAAAAGTGGTATATCTTTTATGTGACACATATGTAATCCCAAGTGAAAAAAAAAAAATGTTAGACCAGAAAATAAATTCCAGAGTAAGTTCAAGTAGATTCTAGATAGTTGTCCTAAAATCCTTACCTCAGAAAATGCATTTCAGAATCATTCGTGGACATTTAATGGATCACTATCTGAAGAACTGTAAGAAAAAAGTGGTTCAGTGGAGCACAGGTAAAAATACAAACTAGTTTGCATTCAGACCTAAAACGTGACTATTGCAAGATAAAATTTTGTATGAAAATAGTAACTTCTTTGTCCACTTTCAAATGTTTTGTTGATGTATGCTATGTGTTGAGGCTCAGACTACATGAGAAGAGACTCTGGCAGAGACTAAATATGGAGATTTTTATTGTGGTACATTTAAGTGCACAATCTGTTATTAAGGTGGAATGCTGTGTACTATTTATTTCACCTTTTAGAATACTAAAACATTTGCAGTGACTGCTGTTGGTGGGTGTAGCAGTCATGGGTGTAGTTCATGTACTTTCTGGGTGTGGAGATTTTGCAAACTTCAATTCACGCCATGTCTTTGGACGTCATTTAGTTAATCAGCAGTAACCACATAGTGGAAAGCAAGCACAATTTTTTTTTTCTGCTTCAATAACAGGCGCAGGCTTTCCATGATAGTGCTAATATGATAAGGAATGTTTTTTGTTTTATTTGATTTATTAATATTCAGTCCTTCTCTGAAAAGGATATTCAGTCCTTCTCTGAAATGGATAAGCATAGGCACACAGGAATTGCTACTATATTAATGCAAATTGTTATTCCATAAGCCATAATATTTTGTCTCCAATATTCTTTAAAACTTACATGAAGCTACTTTTATTCTGAAAGAGAAAAAAAGTATGATATACTGTATAATGTGCTGGAGTACAGCACAGGCCCCCAGTACAGGAAAGATAAGAAGCTACTGGAGGGGGTCCAGAGAAGGGGTATGAAGATGATCAGAGGGCTGGAGCACCTCCCCTATGAAGACCAGCTGTGGGAACTGGGTTTGTTCAGGCTGGAGAAGAGAAGGCTGCAAGGAGACCTCGTTACAGCCTTTCAGAATTTAAAAGAGGATTATGAACAGAAGGGGAATCTACTTTTTACAAGGGTGGACAGTGATAGGGCAAGGGAGTGTGGTTTTAAACTCCTAGGGAGGAAGGTTTAGATTGGATGTCGAGGGAAAGTTCTTTACAGAGAGTGATGAGGTGCTGGAACAGGCTGCCCAGGGAAACTGTGAATGCTCCATCCCTAGAGGTGTTCAAGATCAGGTTGGATGAGGCCCTGTGCAACCTGGTCTAGTACCAGGTCTGGTGGTTGGAGGCCCTGCCTGTGGCAATGGAGTTGGTTCCAACCCAAGCTATTCTATGATTCTATCTTAAAATTATGGATGAAATACTTCTGATCTTTCTGTCACTCAGCCTATAATTTTGCGTTATTGAATTTAACGATATACTCTATCTCCCTTTTCTTAATTAAATAGTATTTATTATGGAAAAATATTTTTCTTCTAATAAAAATAAACAAACAGTACCTTTATGGAATTGAGTTAAATAATTTTAGTAGTAATTAAATGTATCATTCTTTGCCAAAATTAGGTAATTTGAAATATTTAGAAGATCACGCTTGATTGTTTACATAGAAATGAGTGAAACATCTTCATAAAAACTTGTGAAAAGCGAAATATTTCTTCTTGGTCTTCAGCAGCAAACATTCTTTTGCAAATGCTGAATCTTGGTATAAAATAAAAATAATTTGTTAAGGTGAGCATAGGTTAATAATGCTAATAGAAAAATATATTAACCATATAATATGCATACGTTATTTATGATGTAATAGATTCAGTTTCACCATGACCTGTGTAATTATGTAGTAGAAGTGCCCCATTAGCAGTTTGCCTCCTTTCTGCTTTGCAATGTTATCTTTGAGTGTACTTTTATGGTACAGCTAAATTAATATAAGGCCTTTCTGCTTCTGAAAAACGTGATTCCCTTTCTCCGCTCTGGCCATGTTCTCCTGTAGTTTCTTCTGTGCTGGCTCAAGAGCTGTGCAAGCACGATACTCACCTTTCAGAAAACAACTAAAAGGTTTTTACAGACATCAGTCGCCAAGCTAGCAGCCTGTAAGGAGACTTTTGTCAGCAGTTCCCCACTAAATCATTTGAACTGTATTGCAAAACTATCCTTTTTAAAGCCCTGACCAGCAAGCCAGATTGTCTTTCCAGGCTGTCTTTCAGGAATTTTAATTCACTGAACACTGAAACAGGGATGTGCTTCCTCTGTGCCTTGCAGATTCTCACTGACTGCTTTGGGTCAGAAGTGCTCAGTAACTCACAGTGCTTGCTCAGATCACGCAGAAGCTGCTGAGAGTGAGGCATGCCCAGGCTTATAACCATCTGCATTGCTCTTGAACTTTGGCACCTAGCAAACAGGTTGCAAATCAGTATTTGTAATACACTTAAAAGCCAGAGGCTCTTGCTATAAACACAAACCAAGTTCATCCAAGTTCATTACCAGCTGCACCAGTTGTCCTAAAGCATCTAAGATAATGTATTCCAAAAAGCTGTGGATAGATGCAAACTAAATAATGAAAAATGTCTCTATAATTTTCTAATGCCTCAACCATGTTCAGGGACCTACTGGAATATTCAGGAGACTACTCCAATTCATAAACTACAACTGCATTTCAGTGCCAGAGAACATGTCCAGGTATGCCACATTTTCACTAGTTAAAGCAACTTGGAGTTTTATCCACTTCCAGTTTACAAAACAAGCAGTTTCTTGAGGAAAATGTTTTTAGTATCTTCACTGATACCCTCTCTTTTCCAGCCATCACTGATGAGGGTGGCTGACACTGACCTCTGAATACTACCCTCCCTGTAGAAAATGCAGCCTTTGTGGTGTCTCTCAATGTTGGGTTTGAATGAACTCTAATATGTCATTAGTCCATACTACACCAATGATGTTGGGACTGTTTGTACTCTGGGATGCAAAATCAACAGTAGATACTATACTGCCAAACATGTTTATTTCCTGTGAAGCTTTTCTAAGCATACCTATCCTACTCAAGAAGTGTGATAGGAAGAACTGTGCAATATTGCCAACTGAACTGATTCCTATATTACCATGTACAGTGTTAGTAACTTGGTCTACAAAGCAATATAACTATATTAGCATTACAGCATCTATAAGACATGGGTTAATCATCCAGAGCAGGACATCATACTGGCAGCAGTTTTTCTGTAGGATGTTAAGATGAACTGGGAGTCTATGCATGAGTTGTCTTTGCACAGTACAGATCTGCCCTTTTTTTCTATTATGTTTTGTGATCGACGCATTACTGCAATTTTGATTAGGGCAAGATCTCATTTAAGAAATGCTAGGAATAACCCTACAACTTAAACATGCAATAAGGACTGTGATTTCTTGATATTTCCCTCCAGCAAAATAAACAAACAAAAAAACTTTAGATTAATTTATCACAATTGTAAGAAGCCTTTCATAGCAGTGTGTACAGCTTTTAAAGGTTTCTTCGCTGTAACATCACCTTCATAGAAATTAGCTGCCAGTTAACAATAACCCTGGATTTTCTATAGTTTAAGATCAAATGAGAATATTCTTTAAATTTCTTCAATGCCAATGGTTCCTATTGATTCTGTCCCTTGTAATTCATTGCTAATCAATAGTTGCTGCTTCTGTGGCTTATAGTCTGTTGTACAGAATGACTTTGTTGGACTTTGTATTTCACATACTCTTAGGAATAGGAAGCCTATTGCTCTGATGGGTTTCTGAACTTACAAGAGAGCCTGTATTGCAGAAAGAAACACTGCATGAAATTATTGACTACTGTGCTTCAGGAATGCCTCCATCTTGTTGCACAAAACAATGAAAATGGTAGAAGAACAAACAAAGATAGGGGAATGCTGAAATAATAAATAACTTTGACCTTTTTTTTTTTTTTTTTTTTCCCCTGTTGACATCCAGTTGCGTCCTTTGATCTTTCCTGCCTTAAACAAGCTAATATCTGCCAAGAGAGTGCAACTGTTACTGAATCACCAAGGTCCTATTTGTTCCGCTTGACAGATGACAATGCATTTTTGTCTTTCTAAAGAAGCATAGAAGTAACTTTGAAAGCTTTCACTAACCTGAAGTCCAGTTTTTCTCATAGATAATTTTTCAATTTTTGGGTGAGTTTTATTTCTCATCTCCTTGAGCATGTTGTAGATAACTATGATGTAATTTTCTGCTTGATGCTGGTTAGAAAACACTGAAGTTGTGTGATTTTGCCGTTGCTCATTATCTATACTGCTTAGTCAGGAACTGAAGTCTTCAACAACAGTAATATATTGATGCTTCTGTTACCTAATCCACATAATCACAGAATGATTAAAACTGGAATGGACCTCTGGAGGCCATCAGGTCCAGTGCCCCTGCTCAAGTAGGAACACCTGGAGCAGATTGCTGATCCTTTAACAAATTTGTTGGTACTAATTCCTTAGTTCTATATAGATTTCTTGTACTCAAAGTTGAATTGCTTGAATATCAATCAAAATATTTTATATTTTGAGTGTAAAAAGTAGATTTCAGTTTTATTAAATAAATACAACCTTATAATGGGAGCAGGAGATACAGATTTATTTGGATTCTATGAAGAAATACTGAACTCTTCTTTAAAGGTGCTATTTTCAGTCACTAGGATAAAGCTGGATATTTAAATCTATGCTATTAAGTAAACATTCTTTGTTCCAAATGTACATAGTACTTTACAAGAACCTTTTGATTGTGATCATAGGTTCTCCCAAGAATTACTGTAGAACTTTTGCGTTGCTTTCAGGTTCAGATTGCATTGAATATGCTTGTAGGACTTGTTGTGTCAGTTTAAAAACTGGACATTTTCTCCTCAGTAAGAAGTATAACTTATATCACAGAAACAGAATTTTGGAAAGCTTGCAAGTTATTCCCGAAGAATGACATACAGCTTCTATGGCTGTTAATTTTGGACTACTCTGATGGTTGGAGATGATGTGTGTGTGAGGATCAGAGACTTAGGCCCTGATCCAGCAAAGCACTTAAACTCATTTTTAACTCAGCTCATCATGATCAGTTCTACTGAAGACAGTGACTAATTCATAATATCATGGAAGATATATTGCAACCTTATTTGAGATTACATATTCAATACAATCTTCATCACATTTTTTTTTTAACTTAAAATTCTTAAAGTATCAGAAAATATCTTATAAGGACTTATTTCAAAATCTTCTTGAGCCTGCACGTCTTTAGTGTAACTGTTTTGGAAGAAGCTGTTATTTAATTTCAGAACTAGATCTTTTAAAATTAATTATATATTTCTGTTATTTAAAGGGAATCATATCTGCTGAGGGAGCATGTTATTGAGACTTATAATCATGACAGATTGATTTTTTGTAAGAATTAAGGAATTCTGATTAATAATTTTAAAATTACAAGAGGATCAAAAATACAGCTCCCACTTACAAAGAACTGATGAATTATTAACTCATGGCATTTTTCTCTACAACATCTACAATATTTTTTCTGTTTATTATATTGAATTTGCTGTTTCATTTAGGGATTACACAGAATAACTGCAGTCAGTACCTTCCTAGGTGTACATGATCATTTTTAGAGAACAGACTGCTTTTCTAGAGCATATGCTGTTTGTATGACCAGTAACAGCAGTAAGTCACTCAGATGTGTTGCTGGACTGATGGAGACAATAACAAGCCAGTTGTTGACATCAGGGAGAAAATACAAAATAATTTTTAACAACAGTGATTAGTTCAATGACTGACAACCTTTTAGGCTTCTCCTTCATGACTTAAACTTTATGAGAACAAGCCCAGAGAAAACTGAGGCACCTTCCTTATATGGCACTGGAAATACTTCTATAGTTCTGTGATAATCTGCAGCTGGGTAGAGGGAAGATGAAAGGACTTCATGTGTTGGTTGCAGATTATTCATAATTATGTGTAGCCTTGCTTGCAGTAGCAGAGAAGAAAGACTAGCAATGCTTATCCAAAGAAAATCATTTATTTGAAGAAGCTTGGCTAGCACTAGCTGAAACAAGCTATTCCAGTAGAAAAGAATAGGACACTAAAGCAAGAAGACTTTGATAAATTATCAAGAGTTATCTTGGCCTCACAGTCACAGTAAGTATAGTTTCTTCAAGTGTTAGGACTAGCCTCGCCACAAGGACCCTTCTGTTGGAAGGTTGGCTTCTAGCATGCGTGAATGTGTGAGATATTAATACATAGTACCATTGAGTACACTAGACAGAAATAAGAGTGAAGGAACTAAGCCATGTATACTGATTCTACATGGCCTTCTGGCTTGAACTTAGCCTTTATCTTCTAAATACTTGGATGCTCTTGTTACCTTTACTATAATTAACCCCTGTATATAGGGAAAATCACTGACAGAGGGAATTAAGCCTGCAGAATGATGCTTCAGATTGGCTTTCTTGATGAAGACACTTATCTCTTTGAAATAGACAACTGGCTTTATTTTATCCAAGCCACAAGATCTGGTTAGCATTTACCACCTCGGTCTTGGTACATGTTCCACATTCATACAAATGCAATTTGCTTCCGGGAACAGGCAGGTCCAGTAATATGAAATGATGTTACAAAGTTATTTTGTGTCTAGACTTGAGCATTTTATAGAGATGATGAGAAGGTATTGATAAGACAATGGTTTTCTGTTATTTCTTACCTTTCATTATTAGAGAATCTCAGGGAACTAAGATACTTAAGTCATTGATCAGGCCAGTAAAAAAGATGAACTGAGGGGAATAGTGTATTTGGCCATGGAATTCTCTTAGTTCCTACCTAATCTGGGGAGAATAGCAAGGCAATTGATAAAGACAAATCTTGATGAAAACACAGCAGAGTTGAAACCATTACAAAGGACCTTTATATCAAACATCTGTGGAGAACAAGAAGGGAAGTAGTCTATGAAGAAACTAATTAAAATTTTCTGTTCAAAGATTTTGTTGCAGTTCTGTGTATTAGATTCACAGAATAATTTAAATTGGAAGGGAAGCCAAGTTACCATCTTGTCCAAAACTCCTGCTCAAAGGAAGTCAATTTAGATCACTTTGCTCAGGGACGTGTTTGGTTGAGGAGTACTCACAGGATATGAATTCCACAGCCTCTCTGAGCAACATCTTCTAGTATTTGACCACTTTCCTGGTTAAAAAAGAAAAAAAAATTAAAGTTTTTTCAGTATCAAATTGGAATTTAAAATGATCTACCTTGTCCCCTGTTGTGTCTTGGCCTGTCACTGTTCACCTTGAAGAAGGATCTGGCTTTGTCTTCTTGGTATATTCTGGTCAGGTGGTGGTAGGTAGCAATAAGTTATCCCCTAAGCCTTTTATTTTGTAATTGTAGCAGGTCTTGACACGTGAAGCGGTCCTTATACACCAGGTGCTCAAATGGTTGGGGTCCTTGGAATTCATTCTTGTACTGGTAGACTGAAAATGGAGTAACAGGAAATCTAATAGTCTGAGGCCTATTTAAGTGCAAAGATAACAAAATTGCCAAGATTTTTTTTTTCCCCTGTTGTGTTAACTAACATCTTTTTAAAGAGTAGAGTGGGACCTGGTTTAAGTATCCATTACAGTATAACTCCAAGTCACAGCAAGATATGCATATATATAAAGTTGTCTTCAGGTGTTGATTACAGTGTAGTATTTGAGATGATAGACCTGAGATAGTTTACATGAGAAGAAAATCATCATGTGTATTTTGCATGCCTATGGGTAGGATTGCACGGGATTATTTGCATACACGTGTTTAAACCTGAAATCTGAGTCTGTTGTTGCTGCCTAGTATATTGTCATGAATTTGTCAGGAAAAGGAATCTTGAGATAATACTGTGAGTGAGGCCAATTAATTATGAAATATGACTGTTTAGCAAATGAAGCTCATGTCCACTAAGAAAACCTGCTGAAACAGTGAAACATTCTTGGTGGAAAGTATGGGGAAAAGGAGTTGAAGGAGAAGTGTGCTGATTTGTGTTCTACAGTCTGTTCTTCCATGTCAGAAAGATTTTCTTTTCTTTCAGCTAAAACTGGTATAGAATAATAAATTCATAGAATGGCTTGGGTTGGAAGGGACCTTAAAAATCATCCAGTTCCAACCGTTCTGCAATAGGCAGGGTTGCAAATCACTAAATAAGGCACTAGATCAGGCTACCCCCTGACCCCCCATCTAATTTGGCCTTCAACACCTCCAGAGATGTGACATTCACAGTTTCTCTGGGCAACCTGTGCCATGTTTGGACTGAAAAATGTCTCCCTAATATCTAATTTAAAATTTCCCTCTTTTGTTTAAAACAATTCCCCGTTGTCCTATCACTATCAAACGAAGTATGAAGTTGGTCACCCTCCTGTTTATTAGCTCTTTTCAAGTACTGGAAACCACACTATCGTTTCCCTTCAAGCTGAACAAGTCCAGCTCCCTCAGCCTATCTTCATAGGAGAGGTGCTTCAGCCCTCTGATCATCTTCATGGCCTCGTCTAGACCTGTTCCAACAACTTTACATCTTCCTTGTACTGGAGACCTCAGAACTGGACACAGATTACCAAGATGTTTCTTCCTCGATTATTGCATATTGGTCTGTATAGTTTGCTGAGGTACAACCTGTTACTTTTTAAGTGATCTGAAGAGCAGAACACAGTTGTTATATTTTATACTAATAGTTCTGTAAAAAGTAAAGGTAGAAAAAGTAATATACTGAAAATACTTTTTAAAAGAGTTAAACTTTTATAGAATGGTGTAGAGGGGTACAGTGATGTGCCAGTTAGCCTGAAATCACCCCACGGTTCACTGAGGTTAAATTGAACTAAGAATTTACAAACATGGAAGACAGATATTACAGTTACATATTTATAGTGGCATCTGAGATGCTTCTTAATGCTGTCTTCTAATTAAGTCTTGTAATTAACTCATACCAAAAGGGTCTTTTCTTGTATGAAACCCATGGTGTCAGACTGGGGAAGCTGGTTTGCTTGTATAACTGTTCTTTTTTTACATTCAGATCAAAATCTTTCTTTCTAACTACATTATACCTACATCACTACATACGTACAGTGAGATCTCCAGGACATCTTACTAATAGTTTTGAGGAGTTTGCGTCCTTGAACTCTGCTCTGGCAACTAGAAATAAATTATCTACAGTTATCTTCCTCACCTAGCTGAACAATATTGAAATTCTGTGCTCGATGTCATATCTTGCATCTCATAAACAAAATTTTAAGTCACACTTTATATCACCGCATAAATAAAACTAACCATGTATGACTATTTTTGGGAGAGCAGACATGGTAATATTGGTCATTTTGAAGATGTATCTCCCAAAGATAGTAGATACAAAGCTGGTAGATGGTAGATACAAAAGATAGTAGATACAAAGGATAGATACAAATCTGTCTTTTGAAGAATTGCAGTGTTTTTTAATGTCTTTTCAAAATGCTAACTCACGGTAGTCATTCACTCTTTGAAATAAACACAGTAAATTAATATGAATATGGGATACTCAGTTCCACATTTGCTTTTCAGAGTTAATTCTCTAATCATTTATTTATTTTTTAATGAAGCCACACTCATGACTATGACCTGTTATGATGTTGCATTTGTGATTAAGCAAGGTGTAGTCCTTAATTTTGAAACAGCATTGAAACATTGCTTGCCTACCAGTGAACACCTTTGCTCACAAGTGGTTAACATTTTCCTCAAGAAAGCGGAGATGTCTCTTTTCTTCTTTTCTTTTTTCTTTTCTACTTTTCTGCATGCATGAAAACATCTGCTAACCCTTTGAAACCTCAGTTTTTGCTAATTTCTTTTGAGTTTGTCCAGAGTACTCAGGTATTTTGGCCCATTTTATGTATGTAGTAAGTCATTTATCTTGTATGAGTTGGGAATAATTATTTAGTGCTATCCTCTCCTATCTTTGTTAGGCACAAAAACACAGAAGAAATATACAGGCTAGTTATATTACAGCACGTCTTCTCTGACTTTAAGAAAGGATATTTCTACATGTTGTTTTGTAATGCTGAATTGAAAAGGAAGATGGTGTCTCATTTTGGTGTCAGGAAATCTAGTTTGCAGGTCTGGGGACTGAAATTCAGCATTACATCTGGGAAAATAATCTACACTGAAGTCCAGACTCTTACTCTTCACCAGAAGGCTAATGAAGGGGTAAGACTTTCAGCCTGTATACTTACCTGGCTGGTAGCATGTGTCAGCCATTCTTTTGTGAAGATTCATGCCCAGTCTTGTCAGTACTAGAATCTAAGAGAGTAAAGAGCAGGCTCAGTCGGGAGAGTTTTTATAAATCTTAACTTTGAAAAACCAGCAATTTCTTCAAGGGTTTAAAAATTGTCCAAATGTGGATTGTTTTCTTTCAAGTCATTCTCCCTGATCTCACCACTGACATGTAGGATTTCCACCTGAATGGTGAAAATCTGATTACATCATAAATATCTGTAAACAAAGTCTTAAAATCTAATGTTGTAGAATACTATACCAAAACCTATAGTGATATCCCAGCCTAGTGTTTCTTTTGCCTGCACAGATAATTTCAGGTGAAAAATATATTAGATCTTCTCACACAGCATACAGGCAAAACTAAAGTTATATCTAAATGATGTAAACTAATGAACATGCATATGGAATAATTGTATTCCATTAGATTCTTGTTTGGAATGATAAATATTTATAGCAAATGCTCTCAAATTCTCTAATTTCATTTGGCACATGAAAACAGAAACTCTTCTTTTAATTGTAAAGCCAACCTGAAATGTAAATGTTGAATTAAAAATCTTGGGTCCGCTATTTCTTCATGCCATGGCTAGATTTGGTAAATTATTTGAGGGGGAGGTAGAAGGGGAAGGTATATATTCTCATATGTATTTATAACAATTTTAAATGTTATAAACTGACAATAACAGATTGAAAAGTTTGTCTCTGCTAAGTGCCTGAAGAATTTTAAAACATACCTCATGCTTTGCCTAGTGGCATCAAGGGCTTTATTATTCTTTTTTGGAGATGATTTATAAAGCGGTGGGGTAGATGGTGCTGTTCTCCAGCTGTCTATCTTGAGGAGTTTCCTTACTGGACTAAACACAGCATAATTTCTCTGTAATGCTACAGTGGAATCTTGGAAAAACATAATGTTCCTCCTGTTATGTGCAAAAGATTCTTCTTTAATTGCAGCATCTAAAAAAAGCTTCTATCTTTATAGTTGAGGAACCGAAGCAATGAAGTTTATAGTCTCTCACTGTCAGCAGATTTATGGAAAATTTATAGTATATCTTCTCAGTTCCGAGTTTACCACTTTCTGTTGGAATATTTACTGACTTTAGCACTGAAAAAAAAAAAACAAAAAAACCACCAACAACCAAGGCTAAATTAGGAGTTTTGCTATCTTTAAAGATTCCCATTATTTGAATAGTTTAAATGTACAGTTTTTACTTTCAACACATTTTCCCTCAAACAGCTGTTTATCTTTTCCAGAATCCAGAATTTATTCAGTTGAGGCTGCTTCTTCCTCAAATTCTTTTGCTTTTTTTTCTCCTTATAAATTGGACTTCTGTTACCATAACATGATTGACTTTCAGAACTTTTAGATTTTTAAATCTAAAAAATTTAAGTTACAAAATTGATGATAGCAGTGGGAATCCCCTGGCCTCCATTTCGTTACTTAGATAAATTAGCGTAATATTTCCTATATCTTTCTTTAATGTTTGAATTTTTCTGTTAATGAGTTCATTTTGCTGTTGCACGTTTATTTGTAATCAGTGGAAGAAGGCTGCTTCACTTATTTTTACCCTGTGTTCCAAATTTGAAGTGAAAATACATGCATGTTTCCTGTTATGTTAAGAATCCCGAATATGATTCAAGACCCTCCTATTTCTAGCTGGCAAGGGTGTTGGACTGATGGTCCAGCTGAGCTGAACCGTGCAAACTCTGCTAGTTTCGTCTGATCAGTATAGTTTGTTGTCTGCAAAAAAGCACAGAAGTGAAAAGCAAACTGTGGCCATCAATGAATTGAAATGGGAAGAATTTGCCTTTGGAAACACATTTAAATATTATTCAGCTCCAAATTATGTAATTTTAACCACAGAAATGCAATTTCCTTTTAATGTTTCCAGGTATAGCATTTTATTACTGCAATTTAGAGTGAAATCCTCACTACAGAATCTGAGTTGGGCACTGGAACTCTGATTTATCAAGAAAAGGGAAATAGACTGAGATGTTAAAAAGGAAAGTGCAGGGTTTAGTCATCCACTTTAATGTAATTAGTTCATTTCTCATTTCTATGACAAAGAGTGTCTAAATCTTCACTGATTCATAAACATCTTTGGATTCAATCTCACTAAAAATCACTGGGAAGTAAGAAGTAATTTTTGTTTTGACCTTCCTGGCCAACATCAGTAGTGCTTCTCAGTTACAGTGGACTCTCCTGGTTTTTCAGAATTCTGTAATTGTTAATCTGTATTTCCTCCCTGCATACATATCATGGAGGCCATGAAGTGTTTCCAGGGAGGAGCAACAAATGTGATGAGGAGTTTGGAGCACAAATCTTATGTGAAGTTGCTGAGGGAACTGGGACTGTTTAGTCTGGAGAAGACTAGGCTCAAAGGAGACCTTATTTCTCTCTAGAACTACCTGAAGGGAGGTTGTGGTGAGGTGGAGGTTGGCCTCTTCCCCCCCATAATTAGTTACTGGACTGGAGGGAATGGCTTCAAGTTGCACCAGGGGCAATTTGTTTTGTTTGTTAGGAAAAATTTCTTCTCTGAAAGAGTGGTTAGCCTCTGGAATGGGCCATCCAGGGAGGTGGTGGAGTCACCATCTCTGGAGGTGTTCAAGAAATGTTTGTATGTTGTAATAAGGGACATGGTTTAGTGGGGAAATATTAGTGGTAGGTGGACAGTTGGATTGGGTGATCTTGGAGGTCTTTTCCACCTTTGGTGATTATATTATTCTATGACTCATGTACAGAAAAAAAATTCATTATTTCTTCATTGTATCTCAAAGAAAAGCAACCAACAACCCTATATCTGGAATAAACTTACAAACTTTTTAGTCTACAGAACCAGTTTCCCTCTATTTTATGGGGTTATGTGAAAAATTGGGATAGATGACTTTCTCCTGTTATATGTTCTCCGTAGGCCCCATATCCCCCAAATATAAGACCTTCATCAAGATGAGAGAAACATACATGAGAGCTTGATTGCTCCTGAAAGCATATTAGTAGAGTAATGGCTAAGTCTATAAGATATAAAGTGGATTTCCCTTGGTATGGTATTTTTTAACACTTCTGTCTAGCACTAAAAATGAAGATGTTGCAACTAGTTCTTGTTTTCATTTACTATACAATTACTACCTGTAATTTAAAAAAACAACAATTGAGTGTATGTGAAAAGCCCATCTCTTTGAAGTCATATATGGAGTGTATACATGAAGTGGGATATAGCGTAAGTAAGTTTTTGCGTAGACTGTTGGTATCCACTGGTGAAAAATACAAAATCTTATTGCTATATCCTGTACATATTTCCATATTGTATTAAAAATGTGATAAGTAATAGAATAATGAGATTAAACTGGGTGGTGGAGTAAGTCCTGGCCTTTAGGCATAAAGAACAGGTTTTATAAACTAAAGCCTCTTTCCTGTCCAAGCCCACAAGCCAACACATTCAATATCATCTTTAAAGCAGGATGAAACTCTGTATGTTACTTCAGAGCAAGTAGGGTAGTAATCACCACACAGGACAAGGAAGATAAACACTTCTGATGATCTGTTTCATTTTACAGTTTTTTTTTTAAACATCTAAATTTGTCTAAAATGCAGATAAAAAAAGATGATTTTATGCAGTATGCACTGATCAAAAATTCGCCTTCTTCCTAGAATTTTGCTTGTTTAACCAGCTCCACATCCCTCTTGCAGTCCTTGTCCTTTCTTTCTCGTATGGTATTATTCTACACAAAACAAACAAACAAACAAACGAACAAACAAAAAATACACAAAAAAACAACTTGAGGCAAACACTACAGGGAACTATCCCAGAGATTTCCAACTTGCTCATGAGCTTTGATGGTGACACATTTGTTTCTGCTGAGATGTGTGCTAGGTTATATGTTGCATGGATAACTGCAGCTATCTGTTTCTGAGTCTTTTAAGGGACAGGACTGCAACTTCCCACACTGGTCTGTTGAAAATTGTTCATATGGTCTTTGATTAAATGGTGTAGAGCAGACATGATGCTACTTTTGCTTAACACTACAGTGTGTTTCAATGTTGTTTTTATGTGGTAGAAATTTTAAATATTTGTCTCTGTGATAACACAAAATCCTCCCAAAATAATTCACGACATTTAAAAAAATTGCATATAAAGGGCACTGAGGTTGCACAGGACACACAGAAATCAGCTCTGTGTGTACACACTTCTATCTCTCCTCTTCTGTACAGCTATTATGCTTTAATGTTTTATTACATGTCAGTGTAGTATTTCTGAAATAGCATCCACATCAGATAATGCTTTAAATAAAAATTTAAAGTCCATTTTGTAGAATACCTAAGAAGTGGGTACTTCATATGGCAGACAGGTTCACATTAATTCTCAGCTTATGCAGCATAATATGAGACAATGCTTCTTCTATGTATTACTGAAGCATGAAATGAATCTATGAGTGACCGACCTTAAACTCGTAACTGCCATTCATTTCAGACTGTGTAGCCCAGCAGACAGGCTGTTGAGAGCTGTGCTTGCTTGCTGTTTTGTGAGTCTCTGCAGATGCACATTCACCCACTCTATGCAAACATGCACACGCTCTCTTTTTTTTCTCTCACACTCTCTGGCATATTTTCAGAATAACTCTTCGAAGACTTTCTGAACTGCTGGGTATGATTGTCTGATTATTATTATTTTTTTAACTGGGAACATGTTTAGTCCAGTGTTATTTAAACAGGCTTATCTCTTTGATCAAAGTCTACAATCTGAAATTTGAACAGGGTAGGGAGGGTGGTGGGGAGGGTGAGGAAATCTATCAAGTACATATTTATGTGTGTACTGCTGTCTTAGCTGCATGTCTGTAAAGGTACAGATATATAATGCTTCAGTGTAATTTTGCAAATATAAGTAACTGCTTTTTTAACAGAAGTTCTAAAACACCATATTTTTACTAAGATAAAACAGATTATAGTAAACTTTTCTATGGGCAACCAGTGACCTGTGCATTTATTTTTTTGGTTACTTGGGGTTTTTTTTGAAGGTTGAATTGAATAACTGATGAGTTGTTTAAATATAATGTAGACCTCACTAGTATTCAAATCATGCTAACTGGAGTCCATATATTAATGTGTTTAGGGTCAACATTAACCTATTTAACTGAGTGAAGTGCAGACCACAGCAATAATGCTATAGAACTTGGGACAGTTTCTGCAGGTTTTTGTTTATCTGGTTGAGGAGAACTGGTTTGCGAAAAGTTAAAATTATATGGAATGAGTTTGCAAGATGAAGCATGCATGCCACACCTTTTCATTACGTTCTTTTTCCTCCTTCTATTTTTTTCCCTAAAGATAACTTTCAGAGTTGTTTCAGTTTATTTTAAAGCTGATACCACTGCAAAATCTAAGTTTGCTGAGCTTTTGTTTGTGGGAATAATAAAAAAAAATCCTGTATTCATTTTTTATGCACTGAAAGCATTCTTCCCATCTTCTAAGATCTTAATATGGCAAAGTCTGAAGGATGCTTTGCTTCATCATTTTACAAGCTAAAAAAGAAACAGACAAATTTATGGGCTAATCCAAGTCTTTTCCTCACTTTTTAATGCAAATTTTCACTTCAGCTAGTTCAAGTCGCTATTACTGGTAAAACTTATTATAAACATTTCCCCTGCATAGATCTTTTACATTCTTTAATTTCTGTTAGCCGGTTTTGTTGACAGAGGCTGGTTACACACACACAGAGACGCATGCGCTTGCACACACATTTTGCTTTGCCATATCTCAGTTACAGCATAGTCCTACCCAGGGTCATTACAATGTACACATTACATATTTCTAACAAACATGAAAATGAATCAAACAGGGAGAGATAAGCGTAGATAGATTGGAGCCTGCTGAGGAAATAAAAGGCAGTAATCTGGCTGACCACTGGACTAGTCTTCCTGGTCTGATTTCAGCGTCCTTTCCCGTTAGCTGCTGTGGAGCACTGGCTGCCCCGCGGTGAAAATTTAAATGAGTAGCAAGAATAAAGTAACATTTAGTGGGACAATTGTTTGGTGTAACTCCAAAGCTAATTGTTTCTGAAGTGATGTTTAAACCAGCGTCGGCACAAGGCAAGAGCCCCTGGCTCGCAGCCAGCACCTTGTAACACATATTAGCGCAGATGAGGAGTTCTCAAAAGTTAGAGAGAGAGAGAGAGGGAGAATGTGTCTTTCCAGTGCTCACCCTGAATTTGTTTGTATACTTCTCCTTGCCGAGATCAGAAGAATACCTGTGTAGTGCTTCTTTAACATGATTTCTGCTGAGTCTCAGAAAAGGTTCTGGTGTTTTTTTTAGGTGGACTGCCAGCTGCCGATCTCGCTGTTGACAGTAAAAGCAGATATGTTCCTTGCTCACTGCCATTAGCAATGACCATGACCCTTCACACCAAAGCCTCTGGAGTTACCCTGCTGCACCAGATTCAAGGCACTGAACTGGAGACTCTGAGCAGACCTCAGCTGAAGATTCCCCTGGAACGATCGCTCAGCGACATGTACGTGGAAAGCAACAAAACAGGAGTTTTTAACTACCCAGAAGGGGCCACCTATGATTTTGGTACGACAGCTCCAGTGTACGGCTCTACTACGCTCAGTTATGCCCCTACTTCTGAATCTTTTGGGTCCAACAGCCTGACAGGATTTCACTCTCTGAACAATGTTCCACCAAGTCCGGTGGTGTTCTTGCAAACAGCACCTCAGCTCTCACCCTTCATCCATCACCACAGCCAGCAGGTACCCTACTACCTTGAAAACGAACAGGGGAGCTTCGGGATGAGGGAAACTGCTCCTCCAGCCTTCTACAGGTAAGTGCTACAGAAATTTTCTCTTTCTTCTTTAAGCAGCTATGCTGAGAAATCAGAATGTTGAAATATATGTGCCATAGACTTTCATTTTTGTGGAACGGACTGTGTAATCTCCTGGAATCATCCATGATGCTGAGACCATAAAAATAACAGAGGATAAAACAAAACTGTAATTCACGGCTTACTGTGCCTGTAAGCTGTACATTTCGAAAACTGTACATAAATGGGAAACAAATTAGATAATGAGTGTTATGTTTCCTGGGAAAACATGAAATCATAATTGATTAAGGAGTGGCAAACTATCTCCCTGTTGCAATATATTAAAATTACTGTCTAGAATTATACTAAAAACATATGAATGGTTGTTCAGCTCTTAGCAGTTGGTAAGAGTATTTCCCACTCTGGTTTCCTTTACAGGATAAGTGACTTATATAGGAAGTAGTTCAGAGGCACAGTATCAGACTGTTAGAACTGAGTCAGTGACAGTATTTCAGTCAGCAACCAACTGAATGAGCTGCCGTGAGAGCTATGTGCCTGACATTTCTAATCAAACTTTGATATATTTCAAGCATAATTCTAGCGTGAAGAACTTCAAAGTAAATTTATTGAAATATAAATATAATTTATTGTCCCTCAATAGAAGTGTTTTAATATGTATTGACAACTATGAAAGTGAATACTTAATTTCTGAAATATACGGGTGAAAAATATAAAACTGTAGCTTCCAAGAAAATACAATCAAAAACACCAATATCCACATTGTTAATATTTGTGCACTTAATAGCATAATTTGGTATCAGCGTATTATACTTCATTGAATTAAAGTGAACAGTTAGCTGTATATTATTTTTCCTATAAGCTGTTTGTATCTGTTTATTCGGTCAGTACAGGTGAGTTTGATACAAATGGAGTGAGCCTCCAAAAATAAAAGCAGGTTATTCTTTGACCAGGCCGAACTTATTTGTACAATATAACATGTTGCTGGGAACAGCAATGTAGGTTATTAAACACAGTGTAACTCAACCTGAGAGAATCTTGTAGCAGAATCTGGTCCAAAAAAGCAGATGGTGGTTGCCTTTTTTTGCAAATGATTAATCAGTTTTGGGGATCAGGTGGAATAAAGACAAGTGAAAAGATAACAGTTAGGCCAGGCAGTCCAACTGAGTTGTCTCTTAGCTGAACTGATTCAAACAAAACACATTTTAGAGCAAGGAAAGGCAATACCTCTAGCAGAAATGAATATGTGTCTGGACATTAAATATCTGGATTGTTTAACAGTGATGTGGGTGTAAAAGTGTATTTTGCACTCAATTTCAGGTTGTTTTTTACTGTTATTACTTTTTTAATATCCAGCGCAAACCCCTGTTAGGAAGTGTGTATGGACATGAGATTTGTAAACGGGAGTAGTAAGTTTGTGAAGTTAAAATGCACATGCAGGAAATGTGAGCTTTTTACTTAAGGAGAGAGGAACAGCAAGAATCATCTGGAAATGAAAACTGAACTATGGAAATGGTATTATTTTATCTTCTAACAGTGAATTGAGGTGGGACACTTCAAAATATAACTGGCATACATTCTAGTAGTGACATTCAGCTACTGCAGCAAACATTAAAGGGCAAAACTGGATTCCTCATTTTCAGAAATTTCCAATCAATGATGGGTTTGTCCTTTCAAGATGCATTTTAGACATATACAAATTATGGGGCTTAAAGCAGCAGAAATCAGGTGAATTATGATCTTGGATGTGGAGGTGGTTTATCTGTGTACAGAGCTTTACGATTGATTTAATGGCCTCTTCTAGCCATGATTCTGTAAAGCACATTTGACATGGTGATAGGAAATGTGCACCAAAGTCCTCCCTATGATTATCTTCTGTTATCAGACATAGTACTTCTAGAAATAAATTGATAAAGCTTTGCTTTTTGAAATTTCACCAAGACAGTGTTTAGAAAGTTATCATATTGTCAAAATTAAATTTTAGGTTTTTATTCTTGTACTCTAATCATAAATAGTATGCTAGAAATATTCTAAATAGGTGTGCAGTGTCTGGGAGATATTTTAGTATCTAACTATGGGGTACAAGAGCAAGTTCTCACAAAAAAAAAAATAATGCATTACTTTCCAGTTTGCTTTATTCATTTGTCTGTTCCAACCCAATCTGAATTCAATCTGTCAATTAGATTCTGGGACAAAAGAGAGCAAGAGGCAGTGTAATTTGGCAATAAATACAGAGATTTAAAGGTATCTAACTAACAAAATAATGAATTTCTGATGTAATATAACAGCAGGAGTGGTAAAGTCAAAAACTCTCAAACTGAAAGCTCTACTAAACTTTAAAATCTGTCATGATCAGTTTATGATATGGTTGCTTGCTGTGATAATAAGTAATGTAACCTAAGACTCAGAAAGCCCCCTTGGGAATACTTATTTGCACTTCTGCTGTAACAATTCTGCTGTTTAGCTTGCAGTGCTGGAAAGTTTGCGTTGTATCCTCCTGTTATACACTGATTTGAGATGCAAAATAGTGCATTCTCTGATACAAGTGAATAGGACAATAAATATTCATTGTAGATTGGAGCTGAAATTATATTTTGTACATACACAGATAAAATGCTCAAAGTATTCAGTCACAAAACTAAAAACATTTCACATGTAACAAGGAAAATTTTTAATGTTTCATTTTGTTAATGAGCATTGAAAATCATGCTATTAACACTATGCTATGTAATAATTTACACGTGTATTAATACTGAGTTATATTTTATTTCTTTCAAATTGAGTTTTAATTTCAAAAGACTTTATTTTTTATTCCAAGGTAATGTCAGACTTCTGTGTCCAGCTGTAGAACATAACAGTACATAGAGAAAAGAACAAATGTTGTAAATAATAATAATTAAAAAATATAACTCCAATCTTTCTAAATCATGGGTCATCCCAAGTTGAGATAAGAGAATGGGTTTAATTAATTCATATTGTGCTGTCTTTAGCTTGACTGCTCTTATATCTGACCTTGTGGCTGGTTTTATAGGGAGCCAAACTAAAATACCTTTCCCTTATCTCACAGTGTCTGTATCTTCCAGTAAGGGGGAGGAGGCATAGCACTAGTAATGTTTTTAATTCTCTTCAGATCTTACATATATTTTATTTTCTCCAGCACCTTTTTTAGTAGTGGTTTTTATTAAATGCAGATTACTCATTGATTATTATTACAGGAAGGCCTGCACTCGTGGGTACTGTAGTAAACTAATTGAAAGATTTCTTTTGATCTTAAGTGTTACATTTGGGTTCTGGTCAGATTATTTCCTTGTCCTTTTGCTCAGGCTTTTGTTCATTCATGGAAATACCATGAAACCATTCAGTAGCTAATTTATCTTCTTAAATTCCTATAAGCAACATCAAAGATTAATCTTTTTTTTTTTGTTGTTCTTCTAGTGTGCAATGTTCGAGTCTTATCCCACTGAGTCTGCACTTCTCAAATAAAATTCTGTCTGCATTTCAGGCTCTCTGTAGCCTTTGTTTGGTGCTGCATCTGAGTATGACCAAAACCCATGCTCTTACCATCTACCTGATGGGGGAGTTTTTTATTTGTAGTGAGTGACAGAGCCAGGGAAAGTCAGTGATCAAGTAGAAATGTTAGATGAAAAATCAGTTACTTCCTCTAGTATCACAAGCTCTGGACTTGATTAAGGTAATTTATTTAGCTTTACTCCTTATTATCATATTGAAATTGACACTGAGCTTCTATAAACCAGTTGTTCCAAGCAGTATGATCGCAACATTTACACCTAATGCTTTCCAAAACAGAGAAAGGTTTGAATAACATTGTTATTTAATGTTGTTTTTTTTTTTTTACCTTACCTGATTCATGATGAGTTTTTATAGCTGTTCACATTGAATTATAAATAAGGCAGATTTTTTCAAAATTTAAAATAAAAAGAAATGTTACAATGAATTCAAGAATCAAAGGTTGGTGCTTTCTTTTTTCTTTTTCTATTTTTTAATTTTTAAATTTTTATTCATAATGAAGTATGAATTATTCCAGAACATGAAGGGATACTATATACTATGAAGTTGTTGCTTTTCTCTAAAGCATCAGTCAGTTCTCAGGTTCTCTTCAAGCATCAGTGTGGTATGACATTCGACCACAGTTTCCTCAACATTCAGTGTTTCTGTTTTTGGAAACTGTCCTGATATATCTGTTTTTGGAAACTGTCCTGATATATCTGTTAATATTGTTACAGCAATAGGTGCCTGTAAAGGAAGAGAGTGAATAACTGCATGTTTTTCTATCTCATGGAAGAGCTGTAAAGAGAAATCTGTTAAAGGTTCTGAGGTACTTAAACATTACAATCATGAGGGACTTGTACATACCAACTTGTTTGTATTTTCAGCTCTCTTTAGGAAATGTACTGATACAGTTTGAAAGGCTTTATAAATATACAGAGCTGGCAGATATTATGCAGGATCTAATGTGCACTTATAACTTCCTGGAGGAGCAGGTAGCCGTCAGTGAGGATAGTCACCTACGACACCTCAAATAGCATACAGTGTGGACAGCAGCATCAAACCTTCATGTGGACACTTTCCTTAAACTGCAGAAACAAAGAGAGAAAGAGGCACTGTAAACAAACACACAACCTCTTTCTAAAGTGCACGATTCTAATAGAACAGGTGTATCAGGGTCTAGAAATGCGAATCCTCTTTCTGCACCATAAAGATAGCCAAACAGACTCATTCTAGTATAGATATCTATTTGATGGAGATGGAGATAGATACATACTGATATCCAAAATTATGTGAAATTAATTACACCACATCTCCTATTTCTAAAGAGTGAAAGCAGTCAGAATCTGTAATCTCCCTTCAGATAGATATTACACTATATCCCTTGAGAGGAAGGGAAAGTACTGACTCTGTGTCATTGGCCTTGATCACTCTTGCTCTGAGACTATTGAAACAGGAAACACTGCTCACCGTATCTACTCTGACAGGGAAAGCATTAATTGCTGAAGTTCCTTCAGCAACTGCAAAGTGAGCATCAAATTCCCAGGAAACAAGAAAGGCTAACCAGAGCTAAGATATCACTCCAAACAGTGCAAGGGAGAAGAATCCTGCAAGTGAAATGGAGCCACTTCTAATAAATCAACACCAAGTAATTTGGTATTGTTTACACCGACATATTAAAAATAATCATGACCTCCCTGCTTTGTCTGCAGGGAGTTTTCTGTTATTTATTCACGTGAAAGAGCTGAGATTAGGGCAGAGATGCTGTCCTTAAGCACTCTCATTGAAAGCAATGCTTTCAGTGTGGGTTTTGCTTGGAAAATTTATCAGAAGTCTGACCTGAGATTCTACATTATTCCTATTTATTTGGATGGCCTTTCCACTGAACTGCAAGTGGTCATTGTTTACCACAGGTCATTAGGAACTCTGATTAGCGTGACACTGGGCAAAGCAAGGCATTTCAGCGTTTCTGCTAAGATCAGATTCCAGTTGCTGGAAGAATTCTCTCATCTGACTCAAGATATTCTGGTGCAAGACTATGAATTTTAGAGATATTGTTTGCCATATTTCACCTACTTCGTGCTTACAGTGACACCTTCTTGAGACAGAAAGACCATAAAATTTAATTTGCAAGTTAATCTTCTTCCTTGACAAGTTATAACAATTTTGGAATTGGGAATAATCTGGGCAATTAATTTCAATCTCTCAACAGAACACGGAAATGTAGTATGTAGAAAACATAGGGCTTAAGTATGTGTCTTACACATAAATTCTATTTGATAGTTATTCAGAACAACACCAGTGATCTTCTAGCCATTGCAGTGACAACCATAACCAGTGATACGACTATCAGCATGTGCATAAATAAGAAAAGATGCCTCTTTGTTGTAGTTTTTTTCTTTTTTTTTCCCTCTCTAAAGAAGCCATTAGTAAAAGAAAATAACAGTAATGGATGAAAATCAGAAATAACTAAGAATGCTTCTTAAGCAAGCTGTTAGTGGCTATCAATGAAAAGACTTGCATGTAACCACTTCATCTCTAGTGGGTAAAAAATCAGTCTACAGGTTCAAGAGTACAGTGTGTCATACAATAAGTGGAATGTGTTGCATTCTGTTTCCATGTAGTGCTGTCTCACAACAATGTCAGCTCTCAAAACTTACCTCTCCAGGACTTGGGTATCAGTGTCTGTGTAGAGTAGTTGATGAGAGCCTTCACCTCCCCTTGACGATGACGCACCTGTGGGCAGCTAGGCAGCGCTGAGCTGAATTTGCATTCAGCTCATTCAACTTTTAAATCTAAAAAGTTACATGAGCATGGAGTACATTTTTATTCATCCGAACCATCATATACAGATAGAGAAACCACTTTTAACTGATTTCTTAGTGAAAATTTGCATTTATCCTTTGAATATTTCTCCACGTCACATTGATCTGTAGTGAAAATCTTGACTAATTCAGTCACAAATGGAATACTTCCAGTCCTCTCTGCCATTCTATTATTTGCTATCAGACAAGCCTGTGGAACACTGCTTTGTTCAGTACAATTTGCTTTGGGATTGATTTGTGCTGCTAAGATATAACTACAGAACTCTTCCTAGGACAACGCAAAGGCAGTATCTAAGCTAGGAAGAAAGGGAAAAGAAAATTTACTGAAACACAGGAAAAGTCTCATCTCGCAGTAAATACAAAAGGCTAGGAAGATAGGGTGCAGAAAGCAGAAGCAGCATAACATTTAGGTCCCAAATCTTAAATAACAATACTGAGAACCTCATAATATGCTTTCCAGGTAGCCTTTGCTTCTGGTTTTACATATGGTACAGTACATATTTTTACATATGGTGCAGTACACCTGCAGCATTCTTGCTATTTCCCTTTTCCTTTATTTTTGAACCACAAATATTATTGAGGCTTATAAGATTTTCTCATTTGTAAATCTATGAAAAATATTCCAGTTTTTAAAAGTTTACATTTTTTATCTTCTTCATATCTGGTCTGTAAACAGACACACACTTTAGAAGGTGCTAATTCTTAAAATCATTTTTAATTTTTCCCTTTAAGACAAGTACTATAAATTCTGTTCTTTGGGAAAACTAAAATGACACAAAATACCTCATTATCTGTATTTTATTAGCTTATAAAGCTAGGAAACATTCTTAAAGCATTTTTTTGTACTGAACTATCTTGATCAAACTATCTATTTATTACTCAGTAACTTCTATCAACTAGTGTCTAAGGAAAATTAATTTGAGTGTTCCCTACTTTGGTTATTAGTTACACCTTGAACTGGAGATGGGATCCATGCTTCAAATTACATATCACAGAATCCTTGTACTCAGAAAACCGTAGCAGTGACAGCGAATATTAAGGCTGAGAGCATATGCCAGATCTAGATATCTTTGGGGAGCTAATATGTCAAAGAACAGCTTTGTCTGTTTGCTTCCATTCTGGAGTAAAATGATACTCTTCCTTTACTGAAACTGATAAACAAAGGAAAGGAAAAATAAGAATGTTGCCAAAATATGAGCCACTGTAATACAGTTCCTACCTTGCAATAGTTTTACATGATTTGGATTACTTAGAACACATGAGTTGAAAAATATTTATAGCTTTGTTTTGATGTGTAGTGAGAATTACAGACTTGGTTTTCATTGGCAAGGTTATCAATTAGAGGTAAAAGCATTGAAATCCTGGATGTGATGCTTCAGCAGACTCTTAATAATCTAAAAGCTGGCCAATTAGATCCATGGAGAAAGAAGGAGAAATAGAAACCCATATAAAACAACGTAACTGTAAGTTTTAATGGCAACAACATGAGAACCAGAATAATTGTAGGACGTACTAAAAATACCTTCAAGGCACATTGCAGCTTAAGAATTTCATCAATACTAAAGTAGGTTGCACACTGGTAAGCTAAATTACTATTACTTCTTCTGGATCCAAGCGATCAAAATTGTTAACAAAAGAAAACAAATCTAATTCTGCAGAGAATAGTTTAAACACCTAAAGTGAAACTGCTTTACTTTCAGACAGATTTAGTAATTTTTTCTCATCAGTTCTAACTTGGTTACTCCCTTTATTGGTTGCATATGCTTCCCAGCTTTGACTTATATTTACAGTGTTAAATGATAGTCCCAGGTAGGGGTTTCCCCCCCCTCCCCCCCCCAGCATTTTGCCATTAAAAAAGCCTCAACTTTTAAAGTATCAGATAGGAGAGAGAAAATTTTGCTATTAAAAAAAAATAAAAAAGGACTATTATTTTTATTGTCTAGCCTAGCCACCTTTCTAATATAAAGCTTTAATTTTGGATAGTGCCAAGTCTGAGATGTTTTTGCTTTTTTTTTTTGTCAGATAATCTACCCAAATTTAAGCTACATTCTCTTGAAGCATCATACTTTTCACAGTGGGAAATAGTTTGCATTTGTTAGCTAAATTACATGAAATTTTGTCTTTATCATGCATGCTTGATCCTTCCTCAGGTATTATGTAATGGTTTGATTGCAAAAGCATCCTTCTCTGACAAAATGGATCAGATTACTTCTCCCTACAGCTGCATGGCATTTGAACAGGACTTTCTCCACAATTATTGCTTTGGGCTGAGGCAAGTTACTGTGAGATGAGAATCAAAGAGTAATATAAGTTTGTAAGGACCTCTAGAGAATACCTGGTCAACATTCTGCTCAATATAGGGCTAACCTCAAAGTTAGATCAGTTTGTTCAGGCCTTTATACAATTGAGTCATGTATATACGGAAGAACGGAGATTCCACATACACACAGGACAATCTCTCACATTGTTGAGTCATTCTTACAGTTTCCTAATGTACAGTCATGATTTTCTTTGCTAAAACTTATGCCAGTTCTCTCTTTTATTTTGCTGGACATCTCCCAGAAGAGTCTGCATCCATCTCCATTACACTCTTCCCTTACATTTCAGAGGGCAGCGACAAAATCCTGCCTTAGACTACTGTTCTAAGGACTACCTCATCTTGGTGGTTATCCCCTGGACTGGCTCCAGTTTTACAAGGATTGTCTTGAACTCAGAAGACCAAAACTAGAGGCAAATTCACAACTGTCAAAGAAAGGGGAATAATCCCTTAGCCTTCTGCCTATGTTTACGTATGGCCCAGGATGTACAAGGCCTTCTTAATGCCAGGGCACACTGTATTATCCTGTTCAACTTGTTTGCCAGGGTCCTGGGATGACACCCTGCAGAACTGCTTTCCAGTGTTCTCTGTACTTCTGCAGGGAGTTCTGTCCCAGGTGCGTGGCTCTACATTTGCCAGTGTTGAAATTCCTTTTGGGCCATTTCTCTCCAGTGTGGTGAGGTCCCTCTGCTTTGCTGCACAACTACCATTCTGTACACCCTTCTTGCCAATATGGTATAATTCATTAGATTGTTAAGGGTTTAATTTGTCCCTTATTACTTGTTGATACTAAAACTTCCACCACACTATTGATTATACAGGAATGCTACTAGTGGCTGGCCAACAATTGGACTTTGTGCTGCTGATAACAACCTATTGAGACATTTTCAACCCGCATTACAGTTCATCTCTGCAGTTCACATCTTGCTAATTTGGCTTCATCACTCTACATGAGAAAAAATGGTTTCTCTTCTGTTTTTAATGTCTTGTTTCTTTGCGTTAGTTTTAAAGAATTTGGAAGAAGTACACCTGTAATATGCAGTCAAAAAGCTAAGCTTGCAAGATTGAAACAGAAGTAAAGGAGTTCTCACTGAAGAACAGAATGGGGACAGAAAAGTGACCTGGTCAAGCTGATAAGGTACAAATTTTAGGTTCCTGTAAGGGCACTGTTGTGAACTGGCAGACAAAACAGGGAAAAAATAAAGAAAGGGATGGTCTTGTAGGAGGAAGCAGAAATCGTATAAGAATTAGAGAAAAACCAGGAAAGTAAAGTAGGAGAAACTCCAGAAGACTGAATTGGAGAAAAAGAGTGGAATTTAGAGGTGTTCATGAACTGAGAGTGGGAGTAAAGTCAGTGGCTATAAACAAAATTGAAACAGAGTGTATGTTGCAGAGCATGGGGCAAATAAATTTGAGAGGGAGAAAGAGACTGTGTTCTCAGGCTGTGAAGAGCAGTATTTTTCTTATCAGATTAATTATCCTCTTCTGCTTCATTCTTGTTCATTACAGATTCACTGTGAAGTTAGTGGATTAGCCTAGCTGGTTGTTATTCCAGTAGCCAAAGTTGTAGAGGTCAGTGCTGTTGATTGAGCTTCCATCACTTCTGAAACACTGACTGCCACTATGGGACTCAATGAAACCTGGATTGGGGTGCTGATGATTTACTATCTTTAAAACTTTGACATTTTGCATCTCCACAGAGAAAATATAATAAGGTAACATCAGAAAGATTATGTCATCAACCTTCCCAAAGCTGAGATATGCCAAGAGTAAATTTGTTTGTGTAATTTCAATGAAATGACAATATTATTGTTTTACCACACAGGAGCCTTATGAACAAACATTTATTGGTGTCTGTGAAGTACCCAGCTGCTATAATGAAAAGTACTATAGAAAATCACGTGCAGAAAATAAATAAGACTGTATTCAGAGCAGACTTGAATAGCAAGTTTGACATGAGGCTACAGCTGAGCAAGGATAAAAACATAAAAAAGATGAGTAGGTGCTCAGTCAGTGAATTTAATTTTGGAAGCTAACAATGATATTATTAAACTGTTGGAACTGGAAAAAAAATGTTCCACTGGATCATTAAACATGCATACCTAGTGTTTTTCTTGGGAAAAAAACAAAGAATGAAAAACAAAACCAAAAAAACAATCATAGATACATCTCACTTTCCATACTGGTATGGAATTGTATGTTCTATGGATTTATTTAGAAGGGAAATAAGGGATGACTGTGCAGAAATAAGGAGATAATGCTCTAGTGTTTCATGTTCTTTAATTTGCTTCTGACATGTACTGTTTGTGATATGACCCTCAGTTTCTTTTATCCCCTGCTTAAAATGAAGGTTTTTTCTGGTTTCATTTCAACAAAGCACCAAGGATCTTACTCTTCATAGGAAGAAAAATGTTTCAGTACAAAAGCCAGTTTGAAAATATATTAATTTCTCTATGTCCCTTTTTTGAAAGCACTCAAGAAAATTACCAAGGCCAAGACTGTTTTCACTAAACAGTTAGCCTCAGCTTCTTTATTATTCACTAAATAGCAGCATTAGGTATTAATAGCTTCAAGCTGTTTTCATGTATGACCTATTTTCTGACTCATGCATGCCTTGTTTCCTCTTTATCTAACTCACTTTACTGTTAACAAATGTTGAGTTGTCTTGAAATGACAAGTATCCTGAAAGCCTAAGAGGTTCTCCCTCCAAGTTTTTCCAGAACTAAATCCTGAAAAAGTGGAGCAAAATGAGTTGTCTTGCTTATGCCAGGGCAGATATAGTGAAAAATAAATGGAAACAGGTCTCTAACAGCTCAGGTTCATGTCTTCTGCGAAGAGCTTTGTTTAAGTCACATAACAATCTAAACTGAGGAGTCTGGAGGTGGTCGTTGCAGAGTAGACCTGTCTCCAGACCTGTCTCTTTTCTGAGGAAAATCTACTTGTCCCAGAGAAGTTACTCAGATCTCTCTTTGTCATTTATGATTACATCAGTGAGAAGGTTTAGGATACGGTCTGTATTACATGGACAATTCTGAATCCCAGACTGAGAATCAGACATTAACTATCTGAGTGTGAGAGATATTCAAGACTGCTTATGTGAGAAGTGAGACTCCTTAAAAGGTGTAATGCTAGAAATACATTTGTTCAATCTATTCTAAATAGAAAAAAAAAAAAAAAGGTGGAATATAGATCCAATGAAAAGAAGGTCAGGTATTTCATTCATTTACCAAGGTAAAAAAATAATTGCTAGCTTTACTCTACCCCTCAGTCACCTCAGGGTAGTTGAGGTAGGTTTTATGTAGTGAATATCACAAATTATTGTAAGGAAATCACTAGATAAATGTTTCCAATGGGTATTTCTACAAGTGGAATGGAATGTGATGTCCAGACTTGTCTGTGCTAGACTCTACACTAAAATTATCTTGGGGAACAGTTAATTGAAGAGCTAGTTTTATTCCTTGTATTTCCATTTTGGTACAGCCAGCACTCTCAATTGCTTTTATTTTCTTTATTTAATCCTTGTATCTTCTAAAGATATCAGGTGCTATTTCTACCATTAGACATGTACACAGCTGTATAGAAGGAACAGTATTGCATGAGGTGAAGCATTAAAAAAATCAATTCATGTTTGCAAACATCTTTTAGAAGTCCCTTTGAATATGAATAATTTGTAACTAAAACCTACTTGCAGATACCTATAAGCAATCTGGAATTTCAGCAGGGTTGATTTCATAGCAAGAGTCTGTTTTGTATTGTGGATTTTCCACAATACTATGTGGATGAATTAAGAATATGACTTGTACGGAAGTTCCTACTAGGCTTTGAAAAGTGGTGGGCTGGAAAATGAAGTCACAATCAAGACTTCTTCAGTAAGAAAATCTGCATTGTTGGCTTATATTTCCTTTTTATGCATTAAGCTTTCCAGTATGACCAGACTGAAACTGGTTTGGTATTCTATAAATCTATATAAATATGCATGTGAAATGAAGTGACTATGGTTTCAAACTTGGCTATCGAGTGGTATATGCTTAAATTCAAATATGAGTACCTGAGATACTTGATGGAACCCTGTGAAGAAATACTGTACATTTTTAAAACTGTTATTGAGGTTTCAGAATATTATTAATTAATGCTAGAACATAATTAAAACAGAAACAGAAGTAATTCAAATCACCTTTGTGTAATGAATGAAATATTCGCATATTTGTCTTATAGATATATGCTTTTAGTTCTTTCATAATTTTTTAAAATCTTTTAATTTTTTTTTAAATGCAGAAATATTTTTAAAATGTGTTGAATATAGAGACAGCTTGAAAATCAAGCTTTAATTTTCATCATATTTATATCACATTAAGTCAAGATGAGAGACTGTGGTTGTGTTCCAATTTGCTACTCAGACAGGTAGCTTTTAAGAGTGCTATTTGAAATCTTGAATACTTTCGGGATCACTTTGGTGTCAGGCTGTTTTGAAGGCAAGCAAAATGTAGCCAGTGGTTACCGCTTAGTCCCAGCCCCAGAACTGGTTATGTGCTTGTGATCATATCTGACTCTTCCCAAAGCAGAGGTGAGGAGGGGAATGGTGCAGCTGCTCTTCACTCTTAGACTATGACCTGCTGCTTTCCTAATGAATTATGCAGGACCGTCATGGATTCATAGGTTTGCCATGCCAGTCGTAGTGCAGTGTTCATTTCCAGTATTCATCTGTACGCAACATCTTGGCGAATATTTTGGTTAGAAATGAGTAAAAAGATTATCTATTTATTTATTTATTCGTAAATATGAAAAAATACATGAGAATATTGGGCAACAAAGGGAAGTTGAAACCTGTTTGTTATTCTTTTTTCTTTTTTTCTTTTTCTGTTTCATTTGTAAGAAGCATACATATTTGGGTAAAAAAGATAAGAATAAGCCAGGATTTTCTGAGTGTACAACCCTGCTATTATGTGCGTCCTATATGAGCACCTAATAATACGTTTATAAATGTCACAACAAATGTGTGGTTGCTGTGTCCATAATACAGAACATTTGTCTATCTAATAGACATTTTCCTTCCTTTGTAATTTATAGAGCAGGGAGCAATTGCTATTGACCAACAATAAAGAGTGGAAAGATTAATGAGGTGCTATCCTGTGGCACCTCAGAAGCATTTGAGTTTAGTCTCTGCTGCCATAAGGAATAAGAAATGGATAAGAAGTAGATGACGTGCATTTACTGAAACAAAATCTAGCTTCTTAATGTCTTGCAATTAAATGATCAGCAACATAAAGGGCAAGAATATGGATTTCTGACAGATCTAATTTCTTACACACTGCTGCATAAATTACCCAAAGTATGTCAACTAGCAGTTTTGTAAACACATACTGTGTACAGTTGGCTAGATGAATGTCGGTTCTACATTTCATGAACCATATGATCTTTGCTTACAATTAATTGTGATCTGCTTATGGAAATTTATATCTGGATATATTCTGAATGAATGAATTAGCTACTTTTGGATATTTGGATAAGGCAGAGATGTAAAAACTACTATGTTTTATTCAGTTAACAATAGTGATTATGACGTCCATATGCAAAGAAACCCTGAGTAGATTTACAGTCTACAAGCTGGAAAGAGTATATATGGAGGAAATAGTAAAAGAACACAGTCCAGTTTTTGATCAACTATATTAGTTTTTCATGGTATTGTAATGTAACTATTAGTCTGATCTAACTGGAACCTGCCACTGGAAGGGACTTAACCCTGTCACATGTCTGGTCATAATTCCAGTGCCCGAGTTTACAAGCCAGTATGACCATACAATTGGGCCCCTTGTCTCTTCATCTTTCCTTTTTTGGCCTCCTCTCTCATCTCTAGTCTTATGATTCTGTTGAATAGAACTGATTATAGTGGGTATGTAAGTAACTACAAAGTATGAGCATTCTGATGGTCTGACAGAAGCTCAGCTCTGTTGGAGAGATACAGCTCTGCTTGTACATGATGGTTTGTAAGTGTGACATGTTTTTGGATTGCTGTTTGCCTTCTGCCAGGCTTTTTTCACCAGTCCTGTGACCAGCATGTACTCAGCATCTGCTTCTGTCCAACCTGTTATTACTTACTAGGCTTTCAGGCATCCAAGAGAACAGTCATTTTTGAGTTTCCAGAACATGTATTCCTTGCATGGAAGAATCAACTAGGATTGGTGCCTCTGACTTTATGGCTATCTGGCCAGTGTTACCCCATGACATACAGCGTGTTCTAGTCTTGCACTAACTTTCATCAGCTCTCATGTTGCAGGCCAGTCATAACCTGCAAGTTTCTTTATCTGTTCATATGACTAGGACTGTCCCATGTACTAATAATTGGTTTTGTTGAATTGGGTGAAGTGCGAATAAGTTTGTACATTTAAGAACTTGTCTTTCTTTCAGTGGTCCCTAGACTGTGCACCATTAGCCCAAGGAGTGCAGTGGATGTTCCTAAGGTTTATTGTTTTGGGAATGGGCTGTGGGTAAACCACATTGTCTGTGGCAAGTACAGAAGCATTTTTACACGTAGGTGTCAACTCTGCCGTTGCATAGATTTTCCCAAGAGTGATAGCTCCTTTCCTTCTGTCTGTGTGATGTCAACAAGCATCTCAGCTTAGCCTTTCTCCTGTACTCTTATAGTTGGCATGGGGTGTTGCAGATGGCCTGTTTGGTAGGCTTATTGGGAAAACATTTTTGTCTCTTCCTCTGTTCCTTAATTCATTCAGGAGGCTTGCATGCACTTCAGTGTACTTGAAAGCAGGACTTCAGGAAGTCCTTTATTTTATCGAGGTTTATTCTCCTGTGTCCCAGAAACCACTGATTTCTTTGTGGGCCTGCTTGCGGCTGTACCAGTGTTTTTATTTCAAAAGCTCATTTGAAAACAGAGGTGCTATTTAAAGTTACTTTTTGAGTTTAAAATTTTATTTTAAGAAAAATAGCCACTTGAAATTATATATCAGTTTAGTCTGGAAATTTTTAAACAAATTCTTCTAAATTGTCGTGTATTTAGTCTTATTCAGTCTGCATTCTTACTTGACATATCATGGTGTGAGAGAGAACACTTACAGCCTTCAATCATTTTGCTCTAAAAACGTACATCTAGTGTTCATCGTTGAAAGATTACTAAAGGAATGCAAAGAGGCTCTGGGTAATTGGCTAAACTGCAGTCTAATTGTGTGCGTTTGTAATATTTGGACAGAGGGCTTGCCTAAGAATAAAAGGAACACATGAACCCATGAAAATCCCATAAGGGCAAGGTGGAGGAAGATTTATGACTAATTCTTGTGTTTTTACTGTCATTTACCTTTGAAATAGTCTGGAAGTAAGTGTGGTAGTCTGACAGCATTTCCTGAAACACCCTATTCTAGTTTATTGACTGCATTTAACCTTCTCCCTTCAGGTGATAGGATTGTGCTAGTTTATTTGGAAATCAGAAAGAAAGTGAAAAATAAGTGTAGTTACAGAGTAATTATGAAGAAAGTTCACTGGGAACAGCAAAACTCAGAGAAAATATTTGTTCTGGATGTTGTATTACACTCTTATATGAAAGACTAAACTTCAGCTTTTTCATAAAAGCCATATTTTAATTCTAAGAATGATGTAAGAAATGCAGTAATACAAATTTTCAGCTTAGTCTTTAATAGAGATAAGGGTAACCAGATATTTCTGTAAGGCTGCAGAGGATATACACCAGACATATTCAGCTAAAGATGTTTTTTTTTCCTTATTTTTTTTTTCATACTTTCAGCTTTTGAAATGTATTTCATTCTTCAGACTGTTTATACTAAAGTGATTTGTCCTTTCCCTCTCAGACCTTTCGCCCATCTGGCTCTCATCTCTGACATGCTTCTGGTCATAGCTGATTTCCACACGGCCTCCTATCTCTTCTGTCCCCAGAGCCACTCTGCCACACACCAGCTCAGTATTACTTCCAGTAAATCAAATCTATGCAGTGCCCACAGACACTCTGTCTGTCAGCAGCTTCTCCATCAAGTCTGACATACTTTCAGGCACTGGATGAAGGTGTTCCCTCAGATTATGTGACTCCTCATACACCAGAGCTCATGAGGTTGCCTAACTAATGTGAGACAATGTCAGAGACAGCTTTCAGACTAGGAGCTAGGAATGGGCAGAGAAACCCTGATCAAGTTGGCTGGTTATTAATTTGGATCCTGGGGAAGCGGGTCAAAATGTTTATTTCACAGGTACTGTTTATTTCTCCTGAAAGAGCAGGAGGACATCCAGTGATCATAGATTAAAAACATACAGCAAAACAATAATTTGCAGAGATTTTAATTCAACAACAACAACAACACAGCAACAAAAAACAGTACTGTGTATTTTTAAATAAGCAAATGGTATCTGACAATGTTAAAAGTAGCAGAAATCTGTAAATGAACCACTTGAAATTTTAGTATGTGAGAAAGAGGATTTTTCTAGAGCTGTTTATTGGAATAGAAGTTGAAACATTAAACATTTCTGAAATCATTCATGGTCAGTATGGTCCCTAGCCTTCTGGAAGGAGAAATCTATTGTAGAAGTATAACAACTGAGGATTTACTGATTAGGGAAAAAGATTGTGAGAAAAAATCTAAAGGGTAGAGAGAATCATAAACTTATTTCAACAGAATAATAATATACAGGAAAGACAAATTTTATTTTGTGAAGACTGAAACAGGTGAAGAGATTAATATACTGTTTTAGGAGAAACTAGCAAAGCCTTGTTTGGAGTTTCATTCAAGGGATGAGGACAGTGAGAAGATGGGGATGTTAGGAGAATTTGTGGAGAGAAGGCTGGAGGTTGAGATGTGGCAGGAGTGCTACAAAGAGAAGATTTGTACTGAGAGGACTGTCTGTGTTTTTCTCTGGGAAAAGTAGAAATAGCTGAGGAAAAATGAGCTCAGGTTCCACCAGGGAATGATGTAGGTTGGACATTAGGTAGTAAAGCACCAAACAAACACAGAGAGAGCCTTATTCATCAGAAGTGTAGTCAGGGAAAGTTAAAACAAGGAAACCTGTGAGGCAGGTCTAGATATACAGTCTTTTAAGTGATATTCTGTCCCTCCTTTGCCAAAGTTGAACTTAGTATTTTAGTGTACAAGTATATGGTAATTGCAAGATATGTAATTTCTGTAGGTCTACTTACATTGTTTTCACAGTGAGACCGCAGTATGGTTTGACTGGTGGTAGAGTTTGCAGTAAATGACACATGCTTAAAACTGTAGAAGTATCTCTCTTAATACATCTGTAGAATTTTTTTTTATATATATCATATATACATGCTTATTTCTTTGTGAACGTGCATTTCATAAAAGAGAACATTTTGTTGTTTGAATATTTTTTCATCAAAACTTTGAAAGCTTGGTATGTTGTGGTGTTTATCACATGTTGTGGCTATTGCAACATCTCTCTTGGTTCTTCAGAGGTATGGTTCTAGTTCTTATTCTACCCCATGGGCAGTGTCCTCATGCTCAGACCCTTAGGATTCCAGAGGCGTGCAGGCTTGCACTGTAACAGATGCAGCCCTAATTCAGAGAAGAAAATATGGAAGTACAAGTCACATAAAACAAGGCTCTATATGTAAGTGAAATTTCATAGTTTTAAAGCTATCATGGAGATTAAAAAAAAGTTACAATGTTTAAATTCTGTTTGGTCTGGCTTGAAACATTTTAGTTTTACTTGAAGGTAGTTCCTAGCATTTAGAACGAACTGCTCATCAAATAATTTCAGAAATGTTAACTTCAGCTTTGGTAAAAATTTATATAATTTTTTTTCCTTTAATGAGATGTAAGTGATAATAATGACACTAAGGTCCCTCAGTCCTTTTAAAATTGCAAATTTCAGCTTGTGCTTGTGGAATATGTGAGGCAGGTCAAAGGAAAGTAGGACTGAATGTTAAGATTAATAGGTGCTAAGTAGCCATGGCAGATTGGGTTGAGAGGACTAGAGAGACAGAAGAATGGAACCTTTCAGCCTAAGACACAAAGAAAATAAGTAGTGATGGAAGAAGAAAGAGAACTTTGCATGAGGAGCCTGTGGGGAGAGGAGAAGTAGCTTGGGAGCATCACTCTAGGCACCACAATATGTTCTTTCTGGACAAGAAAGTTGAGACTGGAAGGGAAAGGTGAAGGTAAAAGAAAGAATGGGAAAAGAGGGTCTGAGTAGATCAAGTGAGAATATTTGAAAAAGAACAGCTGCAGCAGGGCAAGGCAGACATGGCCACTGGCAATATTCACTATATTTTATTTCTTCTAATAGTAGTGACTTGGAGTGCCACTATTTACAGCTCTTAACAAGTATCACCAATGTCCTTCTGCTATGCTTGGGTAAGGACTGAGTGTTCCCTTTTGCTGTTGCCTTCTGCATTGAGGAAAGTGCACCAGTATGTTCCAGGTCTGCTCTCCCCAGTTATAAATATGAGGCTAAAAGATATATAATTCTGTTTAGCTAAGCATCCTCTTCAGAAGGTGAGAAGCTGCACACCGATGAAACAGTTTGCAACATGTGTTCTTACTAAGCCCAAAGTTAGGTGACCTGTGCAAAACTTTCTGCTTCCACTTTCTGATGTTATTGTTATTATAATGATAACATTTTAACTTATGGGTTAATCATAAGAGAACTCCTGTCTCAGTATATGAAAAGGAACAAATCTGCAATGTGTCGTATTCATACAGTGAAAAATGACACTGTAAATTCTCTACTTATTTTGCACAACTACTGGTAAATAAAAAATGGAATGAGGCAAATTGAAAGAAGTTTTTTGTGAAGGCAGATGATTGCCAGACTTAAGATCTGAATTCTCTGTCTAATTGCCACAAATACTTCTGTGAAGTTCAGAAATCTTTTAAATCAAAGTCTTCACAAGTAGTCTTGTGTCGTATTGTAATTCTCTTTGTGCTGAATGGAGGTCCTACAGTCTGATTTACGTAAATGTTGAACATTTACCCTTGCATATAAAATGCTATCTAATGGTGGGTACTTAAAACCTCAGGTTTGAACATGATTCTGTATATACTTTTGCCCTTAATCTCTCTCAGCCTCATTTTTTGTCCTTTCAACTCAGTTAGAAAAAAAAATACATTCATTAGCATTTGTCAACTACTCAAGTGTTGTAGTGGCATAACAATACTGGAAGAAAATCAGTTCTGATGATAAAGTTGTATTCAGTTAGTGTGCTGATAGCAAAGAGCCAGATACTGAGCAGTCAGGGAAAAAAACCCACAAAACAAAGCCAGAATAGCTGCTTATTTAATCAATTCTCTGTCTTCTGTGCACTGATGAGCTACTGCCCTGTGGAAAGCATTTTCATACAATTAAAGATAGTATGTGTATGTACAGGAAGAAGCAACAAAACTTCAGGTTGCGTTTGCAAGGTGCAGTTAAATGATATACTATATTTAAAATCCTAATCTTCCTTTAATATATGTTGACATAAAACGTGGGTGTTTCTGCATTCACATTATATACAGCAAAAAATTATTAACCTTCCGTGTATCAGTAACAAAAAAAAAATAACACCAGAAAACTGCCAGTGCTTGAGAACTGTTTCATTTTGGGGCTACTCTATAGCATACAGCTGTATCAAAAGAGTAATGAAAATAACTCTGTGTTATAGTTTAGGTTCTGACAAAATTGAGAAATTGAGTGAAACAGGAAAAGATTATCTGTATTTAGGAGATCAAGTTCCATTTTCTCTTATTCTAAAGGGTGGGATTTTTTTTTTATAGGAATTTAAATTACAAACCTGCTGAACCATCAGCCTTGTTGAATATTCTACCCTTTTAAAGAACCACCCTACTACCACTCCCAAGAGAGTTTTCAGTATTTTTCAGAAAAAATGTTTTGTCAAATCCAAATACTTGATCACTCATTTTAAAATCAACCTGATGTAAGGATGAAGGGAAAGGATTAAATCAATGCCAAAGAAAACATTTAATTTCATTCAATAAGAAGTTCTGATGATCTAACAAGATATGCTTTTGTTTTCATGTGGACAGAACTCTTCATCAACACTACCATTTGTTGGTCAATCCTGTGCTAGTTTTCTTGTCTTTTTACTTTAATTATAAAATCAAATTGCATTTTATTCTAATTCTAAAGAAAACTTACCAATGTCTTCAGACTGTGAAACACATTTTCTGATGCCCTGTGCTGTAAATATTTTAAGAATATTTTATTATTAAGCTTTCATATAATTTAATTTAATTGTATTTTTCCTTAATTTCTCACCTCTCAATTATTTTCCTTTATTATTATTATTATTATTTTTTCCTCTGTGCAGAATTCTGTCTTATTTTCTGTTGGTTTCCTTGCTATTTTTTTTTTTTTTTAATTTCTTGGCTTTAGCCTATATCTTCTGTTATTTTTAATACTCCTCCCATTTTCTTTCTTCATCATTTATGTCAATTATTTCTTTCAGTCACACACTACACTAGCTGTAGCAACACTAGCTTAGCAACATCTGCTCATGTAGTTCTGTTTAGTTTTCCCTGCATTCGCCCACTGAAGGAGAAGAAGAGATGACCCAAATTCCTGAAATAAATCAAATTGCCCAAATAAATAAGATTAAAAGATAGAACATTACATTTAGTGAGGTAGACAGCAAACTGTAAGAGGCATCATGACTACTTAGACACGTTGCTTATCATTCTCATTTTTCATGCTGCAGAGATATTAACTTGGAGATAATCAGGGAATAAGCTGAGGATAATGGAGAAAAAAAGCTGGCACATATATTAGTTGACTAAACCTGGTTGGGACACAGACACAAGCATCAGCATGGTGACTCTCCCTGCTTAATAGCTTAAGATTCCCAGGCAGGGTTTGGCCTGTCTGAATAACTTTCTCCCAGGTTGGAGTTCAGGCCTGAGGTTCGCAAAGGTTCTTCCCCCTTGGCTGAATATATGAAATCTTGCTCTTTTGGGGTGGCTCTTGTCCCTTTGATGAGCTCCAGATAGACAACAACAATGGAGGTTCAGCAAAAGATGGTTGCTGTTTCCTGTTTCTGTTGCTAGAGCACTCCTTCACTGTGGTAACCCATTTAATACCCACCATGGTCTGGTACCACCTCCTGGGGTCCTGTCAACCTAAAATATACTGTGAATTTATCTGCTTGGTATACAGCTGCCTTTAACATCACTCTATATTTTCAAGCTGTATTTAGCTAAATCACAACCATCAATATTTGTGACTATTTGTTTTAAGCAAACATTTCTTTGGGGTAATGCATGGGATTTTTTTCCACATTATTTGGATCTACTTTCTGAGAGTACAGTTTTGAGGCACTTAATGTGCTTAGCAATTTTCTGTTTGTATACTTGGTTGTTCCTACTGCACTACTTCTCCTTGAGATATCATTTAAGTATTTTCAATTTAATTCTGGATAAATAAAATTTTAGAAATATTTTACACCATATGGAAATTCACATTCTAACAAACAGCAAATTAATTAGTTTCATATTGAATAATATAATACCTCATAGACTAAGTCCATTGTGTGGAAAACTTTACCTCTGCTAGACCTTGGCTGTACTTGAAAGGAACATTGTTTCTGAGGCTCTTAACACTGAAAAGTTCCAACCATTCTGGTAAGAAAAATATTAGCAGCTACAAATTCTTGTATTAAAATAAATTCATAGTCTTTCTCAATGTGTTACCTTTAACTGCTCAGAAATGTTTCCCCTTAATCTTTCCTACCTATGAAATCTCTTTATTTTAGATAAAATGAACTGTGAATAAATTAGGCCTTACCTTACTTTTGGTTGGATAGTGCACTGTGGATTGGTTTAAATTCATCCTGCCCATGAATCAGTGTTGTACAAAAATACAGTTTACATGGCAAAATTGTAATTCCCTCATATACAGATTAATTTTGCCTGATAGACAACATGAGGTTAAAGATCTCCAGTCTGCTTTAGAGTTGCAAATGACCAGTGAATATTTAAAATGTTTGGGGCTCTTCAGCCTGGAGGAGGGAAGGCTCTGAGGAGACCATATAGCGGCCTTCCAGTGCCTGAAGGGGGCCCACAGGAAAGCTGGGGAGGGACTTTTTTTAAGAGCATGTAGCAAAAGGACAAGGGGAAATGGTTTTAAACTGGAAGATTTAGACTAGATATTTGAAAGAATTTCTGTGAGACAGTGGTGGTGAGACACAGGAACAGGTTGTCCAGTGAGGCTGTGGATGCCCCCTACCTGAAAGCATTCAAGGCCAGGCTGGATGGGGCTTTGAGCAACCTGGTCTAGAGGGAGGCATTCCTGCCTATAGCTGGGGGTTGAAATTAGATGATCTTAAAGGTCCATTCCAAACCATTCTATGATTCTATGAAAACAGAGGAGTTTTGTTTGCTAACAAATATACTGAAGAACAGATTCAGTGTGACATGAGTGGTAAACGTGAGTGTGGAAAACTTCTTGTCCTGCTTTTTAAGTTTCAAAGCATTTTCAATTTTATATGTCTGCTGTATTATTATATCTGGAAAATGACAGTAAATCATGTGTTCCCTGAGGTTTTTTGCTCTCTAATCTGTTGTATTTCATTGAGGGCCTTGGAGGAAGGTCTTTATCTGGGTTTTTTTTTCTTTTCGATATGTGTTTCTCTTTGGTAAAAATAGCTGACAAGAACTTTTGGTCCTTCTTTTGTTATTGTTTGCATAGATTACAAAGAAAATTGATGAAAAGGTTTTGCTATTGTATTTTGGGTAGGATAGTCTTGCCAACATTATTAAAACTGAGTTAGATTGTTGCACGATGTTCTCCAGAAGGCTAACCATTGAAACCTAACTGAAAACTGGATGAGGAGTTGACTGTTATTTTTTGTCAGATACAGCATCGGTGGTCTGTGATGTGCACAAGATGTAATTTTGATTTTGCAAACTCAGCATTATTGAGATCCTCTTTTTCCAAAGGGCTGTCTCCTTGCATCTTCTAAAATGTACTACAGTTGTGATAAAGTAAAGTTTATTTATTATCCAATTTCATTGCCAGGGTATAAATGGAAATGGTGGACAGGCTGTTATTCCTGGTGAGGATGGGACTGGAGACTTTCTATTTTTTCTTCCCACTGTGGTTCACAAGAACCTCAGTGTGATGATTCTGTAAAGCCAGTGTTCAAAACATTGCCCAAAGTGGTTCTTTAGTGACTCTGATTTTACTATGAGTTGGGGAATGGAAGCCAGCAAGGTTCTTTGGATTCGTTTGTTAGAAGAAGGTCTTTACAAAAGATTTATAGTGGCCTTTCAATATAAGAAATGTGAGCGGAAAGACAAATGTGATCTAAGTAAAATATAAAACACAGGGACATCATTGGCAGTAATTGGCAGTTATGCTGTTAGTGTCTTGCATTTCTGTTATCCCTTTCACCACTGATCCTCTGTGTATTTGTAGGAAGAAAAACCCTCAGATTTTACATTTCTGGGGGGTGAAATTTCTTATCCATTCTAGATATTAGAAACATTTCTATCTGTTTCAGTCAATTTTTCAGTCATTTATTATTTTCTTATTTTTTAGTAAAAATATATATGTGAGCCTAATCTTGACCTGAGTGAAAATAATTATTTTGAAAAGGTGAAAATTTTGAATAATTTTGGTTGAGTGATGACTGACAATCTTTGGTATTTCTTTACGATATTTTGTCTTTACCTATTGGTTGAAGTGTTTTATAACCAACTACAATTTCTTTAGTAAGAGGAGGATGTAGTAAAAATAGAATCATGGAATCATTAGTTGAAAAAGACCTCCAAGATTATCTACTCCAACTGTAGGCCCATCCCCATCATGCCCACTAAACCACATTCCTCAGTGCCACGTTTCCATATTTCTTGGATGCCTCCAGGGACGGTGACTCCACCACCTCCCTAGGAAGCCTGTTTCTGAGAAAAAATATTTCTTAATGTCCAACCTGAAATGCTAACATCCACAAAAGTATGCAGTAGTTTTCTAACTTGACATTTTCTTCATTTTCATATGTTTCAATGTGCTTTAACATTTTTTTAAGTTTAGACTTTTAATTTATTTTTGTTACTCATTGACATGAAAATAATTTTGGGAACCTTGTTCATGTAACATGCATATCTGTTGCAATTTTCAAGAAAATGCTCCAACATTGTGAATATATATCAGATACTAATTCATGAGTATGTTCTTTGCTGGGTAAGGAACTGGCTGGAGAGCCGGACCCAGAGAATGGTGGTGAATGGAGCAAAATCCAGCTGGTGACTGGTCATGAGTGGTGTTCCCCAGGGGTCAGCACTGAGGCCTGACCTCTTCAATATCTTTATTGATGACCTGGATGAGGGCATTGAGTGCACCCTCAGTAAGTTCGCAAATGACACCAAGTTGGCTCAAGTGTCAATCTGCCTGGGCGTAGTGTAGCCCTACAGATGGATGTGTACAGGCTGGATTGCTGGGCTGAAGCCAATGGGATGAGGTTCAACAAGACCAAGTACCGAGTTGTGCACTTTGGCCACAACAGCCTCAGGCAATGCTACAGGCTTGGGGCAAAGTGGCTGGAAGACTGTGTAAAGGAAACAAACCTGGCGGTATTGGTCAGTGCTAGAGTGAACATGAGCCAGCAGTGTGCCCAGGTGGCCAAAAAGGCCAATGACATCCTGACTTGTATCAGAAATAGTGTTGCCAGCAGGAGCAGGGAAGTAGTTGTCCCCCTGTACTCAGCACTGGTGAGGCCACACCTTGAGTACGGTGTTCAGATTTGGACCCCTCACTGCAAGAATGGTGTCCAAACCCTGGAACATGTCCAGAGAAGGGCAACGAAGCTAGTGAGGGTTCTGGAGCACAGGCCCTATGAGGAACGGCTAAGATAGCTGATATTGTTCAGTCCGGAGAAGAGGCTGATGGGAGACCTTATTGCCCTCTATAACTACCTGAAGGGAGGTTGTAGTGAGCTGGGGGTTGGCCTCTTCTCTCTTGTAATCAGTGATAGGACTAGAGGAAATGGCTTCAAGCTGTGCCAGGGGAAATTCAGACTGGATGCTAGGAAATACTTCTTCCCCAGAACAGTGGTCAGACGCTGGATTGGGCTACCTGGGGAGGTGGTGGAGTCACCAACCCTGGAGGTATTTTAGGAACATTTAGACGTTGTGTTAAGGGACATGGTTTAGAGAGAACTATTGGTGACAGGTGGACAGTTGGACTGGATGATCTTGTAGGTCTTTTCCACCCTTGATGATTCTATGAATACATATCAGAATACTCTATATCTGCTACGATTACACTGTCAGTTATTTCATAGGCTCATAGACTCATAGATTAATAGAAGCATAGAAAGGCTTGGTTTGGAAGCAATATCAAAGACCATCTAGTTCCAACCCCTCTGCTGTGGGCAAGTACTAGATCTGGCCACCCAGGAATCGGTCGTACATGGCCTTGAACACCTGCAGGGCTGGGGCATCCACTGCTTTTCTGGGCAGCCTGTACCAGTGCCTCACCACCCTCTGACTGAAGAATTTCTTCCTAACCTAAACCTCTCTCTTTCAATTTAAATCCATTCCCTCTTCTCCTATTGTTATCTACCTGCAAAAAAAGCAGTTCCCTCTCCAGCTTGTAAGCTCCCCTCAAGGCCCGGAAAGTCACCCTGAGGTCTTCCCAGGTCTTCTCTTCTTCAAGCTGAACAATCCCAACTCCCTCAACCTTTCAACAAAGAAGAGGTCACAGTCAGCTCAAGCCCTCTGATCATCTTTGTGGCCCTTCTCTGAACCTGTTCCAACAGTTCTGCATCCTTCTTGTACCAAGAGCCATAGTCCTGGACACAGAACTCCAGATGGAATCTTGCAAGGGTGGAGTAGATGGGGACGATCACCTCCCTCGACCTGCTGACCCCTCTTTTTGATGCAGCCCAGGATACCATTGGACTTCTGGGCCACAAGGACACACTACTGGCTCACGTACAGCTTGTTACTTCTTTTTAAAATCTAGATTTATGAAATATTCTCTAATAGGGTTCCCCAGGGCTTCATTTTAGGGGCAGTTCTCTTAAGAGTTTTCATAAATGACTTGAATGTAGGACTAGAAGGTGTTATGAGCAAGTTTGCTGACTATATTAAATGGGGAGCTGTTGACTGTCAGGGCTGGAGAGTCCTTGCAGAGAGATCTAGACAAATTAAAGTTCTGAGAAATCACCAACCACACGGAGTTTAATAGGAGCAAGTGCCAGATTCTTCCCTTCTGGGAAGGATCAACACTGGTGTATATATATGAGGTATGAGATACTGGAGATCAGCCCTGGTGAAAGAGATTTGGGGCTTTTGATCAACAGTGAGTGGAACATGAGTCAGAAGTGTGCACTGGCAGCCAGGAAGGCCAACTGTATCCCGAGATGCATCAATCACAACATTGCCAGCCAGTCAAAGGAAGTGGTTGTCCCACTGTATACTGCAACAATGTGATTTCACCTTGTATGCTGGTATACTGGGTGTGGTTTTGGCTGCAACAGTAAAAAAAAAAGGGCATAAAATTATTAGAGATTGTCCAAAGGAGGGATACAAAGATGGGGAAAAGTCTAGAAGAGATGTATGAATAGCTGCTGAAGTTACTTGGTTTGTTTGGCCAAGAGGAGTCTGATGGGAGGGCTCATGGTGGCCTACAGCTCCTCACAAGGGAAGCGGAGGGGCAGGCAATAGTGTCCTCTCTGTGGAGACAGTGACAGGATACTTGAAGCTGCAGTAGGAGAGGGTCTGGTTGGATATCAAGGAAAAGTTCTTCACCAGAGGATGGTCAGCCACTGGCACAGGCTCCCCAGGAAGATTGTGGGACAGTAAACTTGCCACAGCTCACCAAGTGTCTGGACATTACTATCAGTTGTATGGTCTGAGTTTTGGGTGATTTCGTGTGGAGTCAGATGCTGGACTCAGTGGTCCTTATGGGTCCTTTCCAACTCATGATATTCAGTGGTTCTATGACTCAACATTGAAAAATAGAATTTGGTAGCTGAGATTTTGCTCTACCAAATAGTGTAATTGTTCTCTTTGTATCTATTGTATTTTCTATGAAAATAAATAGGAGGAATTGGTTTTGGAACATCATATATATGTTTTTTAAAAGCCCATCTTGGTTAACTTAAAATTATACTGAATTGGTGGATTAAATGATCTACCTGTGAGCTAGAAAGAACAGGGTAGGGAGGATAAGAAACAACAACTTTGATCAGTTCTCAGTAGATAAAAATAAAGTTAATTAAATGAGACACTGAGACAAATTAAAATCAAAGGAGCATTCCGGACTTGGCAAAGAATAAGAAAACTATCAAGGTTTGGCAAATTTGGAAAGGTAATTACAATAATCATATATATATTGCATAATGATTCATAAATTATACTGGTTTTGCTTTTTCATGCTTTACCATCTGAAATAGGAAATGATTTCTCATTCTTCCTACTTTGGCAAATTCACATTTTCAGAATTTTGATCCATTCTGGTTTTTACACATCACTTAAAAAACGGTTGTGCCATGTCAGTGCCTCACCGTTTGCAGTTTTTTCTGTCTTGAACAGATCTAAAAAAAAAAAAAAAAAAGAACTTTAAAAATAAGTTTTCAAAATCAGCTGGTTTATAAAGGTTGGTAAAGAACTTTGAGTTCAAAAAATGCAGCTTTCATGAATAATGCCAGTAACAGTTGTGCAATCTTGCAGGGCAAATGTTCCTCCAATAACTGTTCATTCAAAGTTGTTCAGTGAAAGTATGTTGTATATTGGGACAGAAAATATATATATAATGTAGGACAGAAAAAATATATTTAGGGGGTGGTTGGCAGCACATGTGAGAGTGTATGGGTGGTTCTGGCTGCTATAGCTTTTGTGAACTCAAGGTGAACTGCAGCAGGAGGTGTTGGGGAATTTTGCCTAGATGAAAGAGAATGATTGAGTGTAAGAATCATCAGAAAGCCATAGAGGAGTACTGGTTTGGAGCAGGAGGGACTGTTGGTGCCACATGTCTCAATTAATCAAAATACATAATGTTTTATTGCACTGAATGAGGTAATATGACAAATTTGGATATATAAGAAGAAATCTGAAGAAGACACCTGGGTTTCCTAGGTTCAAAACCAGGATATTTTGAGAAAAGGTTGAGACTCGGGGGAGACGAGAGCCATCTGTTTACTAAACAGTAATTAAAACATGCATGATAAGTGGGTAGTTACTGTAAACAGTAGTGTACTTCATGCTTTAACTTGTACGATGTTGTCATGCCCAATTGGATTTTTCTCCCAAACAATTTGTAGTTCAGACTCTTGTTGCAAAGTGTGTTGTGTGAGACCTGTTTACCTTCTATGAGCAATCTCAGAGATCACTGCTGTGCCTCTTGTTATTTTCACATCCTCTCATCTCTGAATCTTGTTTGTCAAACCAACAGCAATGACTTGTAATAACCTCTTACCAAATGTGAATTCATTGCCATTTATGCTATAGATTTGTCCTGTTTTCATTTTCAAACGATTTACTGATACTTCAGTCACGATTAACCCCTTGGACAGGAGAAGGTACATTAAAATTTGCTTTTTTCTTTTTCTTTTTTTTTTCTACTCCTTTATTATACATTTAGAAAAACTGATTATCAAATAGCTTCTCAATCACAGAATTGTAGGGCTTGGAAGGGACCTCTAGAGATAATTTTTCAAGGTGTAGTGACCAATAACATCAGCTTAATTTGTGAAGAATTTCCCAGTATTTAAGATTTCTACATTTCTCCAATTAAAATAGGAAAGTGTGATACAAAGTCAGTTTTTTTCCTATCTGTTCAAAATCTAGATTTTTGAAACTCTGGATCTTCAAAAATACATTTGTTCCTCTTTCTTAGTCTTTAGGAATGGATGAGACTTAATGCTGAAATATTTGTTCCTTTTTTTTTTTTCTGTTGCTAATAGGCCAAGCTCTGATAACAGGCGCCACAGCATTCGAGAGAGGATGTCTAGTACCAATGAGAAAGGGAGTCTGTCCATGGAGTCCACCAAGGAGACCCGGTACTGTGCTGTGTGCAACGACTATGCTTCAGGCTACCATTATGGGGTCTGGTCTTGTGAGGGCTGCAAAGCTTTTTTCAAAAGAAGTATTCAAGGTAATAAGTTGCTCAAGTGAATCACCTTCACTTTTTATTCCTGAGGAAGCTACTTTAGATTGCAGCCTGAGCCCAAGACATTTATTGAGATTTTGTTAGCAGTAACTGTTTTCTCCTATGTATGCTTAGCTCTGTATTTGGTGAATCCTTCTCACAGATATGTAATATATTGCTCTTTAGACCAAGATTAATGAGGTAAAAGAAAAGCTCTGTATTCTTCTTTGTTTATGTATTTCTGATTATGGTGGCAGTAAGAAATCTAATTAAAAAATCAGTATTGGATCAGGATGACCACTTTTTTGAGTTATGCATGTTTCTTTTCTATCATTATGTTATTATCCAAAATTTATTTCTGAGAATTCACTGCCAGATGAAGATTAATTCATATTTATTGATTTCTTAATCTTAATTCAATGCTCACTTAGCAGAATGATTCAATCAACTACTTAAAGATGTGAGATATCTTTTGAGAGCCAATGATTGAAAGGAGTGTGTCCTTGATGAAATAATATTTATATTTGCCTGCATAGCAGGGCTTTGAACTGTACGCAGAATGATATATTTTACAGCCGTCTCGTGACTAAAGGTATACTGCGCAAAATGTCCAGTGGATTAGAAGGCATCTAACAGAAACAATTCAATTACTGTGTCCAAGATAATTCTTGATTAAAATGCCTGTCACTCTGAGGGATGAATGATTTTATTCCTCTGTTTAACTAAAAAAAAAAAGTGTAAGGACTAAGTATGATTCTACCAAAAATTCTATTCAGTATCTCTGGACGAAAAAAAAAGAAACGTTTGTTCCTGACTGAATAAATAGAAAGAGCAAACTAGCAAAATCATGTGATTTAGGCAGGTTTCTATACTTTTTTACATCTCGGAGCGATACACGCATACAGAAATTCGTATTGTTCTTTTTATGAAGTAAACATGGCAAGAAGCAGTTTTTAGCTTCTATCAGTCACTAGGTGTGAATCTTGCCTGTTTTGTCGCAACATTGCCATTGAATTAAATAAGACTTCCAGCATTCTGCTCAAGAACTTTTTTGGACTTAAAGAAGAAAGACTGGCTTTGGGGTAAACGCTGAGAAATTGTTTGAGTGCTAGTGATTAGTTAACAGTTACTAGTATTTCTGCTGTTCCAACTTCTAAATGATTTGTTGAAAAGAGAGTGGTTAAAGCAGTTTGATAATAATGAAGACTGGAGGGGAGAATGAGTGAAATGCTTTTCTCTTAATGTCAGAAAGACATATTTAAACTTGTAAGGTAAGGAGTACAGCTCCTTAATTAGGATCTTTTTCATTATGAGTTCCCTGACTGAATCAGAATTGTTTGTGGAATTCTGAACTCAAATTGAACGAAGTCATCTTACCCATAACACATTATTTTTTAATTTCTGCCTTGTTTCTTATTTTATTATTATCATTTAGATCAAAACTAAGTAGGAAGAATAAATTATTGCATCTCTTAGCAGTGTGACTTGGTCTTGCGTGACCAAGCAACAAAATGAAAATTGAAAGATTATTGTGTAAAAGTAAGAATTAGTTATAAAGTAACCGTACAGAACAGATATTCAGCCTTTGGCCACTATGGATAAAGAAATTAATCTGACTCTTTCTTTGAGTTCCATGGTTCTGCATCAACACTTGGGTGATTCTGCCCTGTTGTCTTTGTGAATAAGTCTTATCAAGTCCTCAACAACAGAGCTGTTATTTGTTTGCGGAATAATGCATACTTTTTAGTAAGTTTAGATCTTGCTTCTTTACTTGATATGATTTTTAAGTAGTCAGTCTTTAAAAATTTAAAGCTTAAGTTGTCAGTGTCCCATGAAATGCTTCTCTTAATCATTAACTCATGCTTGCTCTAATTTAAGCCCACTCCTTGCCTTATCCCTTGCTGTTATGAAGAATTATTGCAATGACCTTTTACATAGTTGAACTGTTATCATATTTTTCCTCAGTCTTCTATTTCTTTAGACTAAACAAACTGATTTCTTTCAGTAGAGCACGTTTTCTAGACTTCTGATCCTGTTTGTTACACTCCCCTGTGCTTCCTTCAATCGATCCACATCTTCTTGGATAATAGCTGTCATAAGAAATGACATCTACTAATGTCAAGAAAATAGTGAACAGATAAGAGTGCTTGTGAGAGAGCTGTGATCATTTGGTCACAGAGAGATTAAAAGGCCTTTAAAATAGACTTTAAAGTCATAGATACCCAGTTTTGATAAACTAAGGGATTTTTTGAATTTCCTACTTGACTTGGAAGAGATACCTGCTTTGGCAGTTCCATGTTCTAGATGAACATGCATCTAATTTAAAGAAATGGATAATTTTTATACTGAGGATGTATGAGAAAACCTGCTAATTACCTTGGCAGGTGGAAATAATTTTAAAGAGATTGAGGCTGGATATCTAGTAATAAATACTACTAAAGAATATAAGACTATATGGGGTAAATATTGTTTTATTTGTATTGTATGTATGATGTTCATTCCTAGAAAAGGGGCAGAAGTTTCCTTGGAATCATATGATTAAACTGTAGTGAGGTAAAGGGGACATTTTGTGTAAGCAGAAATATAGTACGTTTTCAACAAATACTGTTGTTGCTGTTTATAGTATGTCTTTAAGTGCAAGAGAACCATGCCACTTTTTTGCTTTCCCAGTAAATATATGGATGTAGAGCTAACCGCTAATTTTTATGGTTTTCATCAGAGATTTCATAGCAGAATTGCTATTGTAAGGATTGATGTTATTAATGCATTAATGGTCAATACATTCCATATCGTTCTTAATAGAACCACAGGAAAAAGTGAGTGAGTACAAACATGAATGTGCTGTATGAGGTAATGTGTTATCCTCAGTTGTATCTTTGGATTATCTATTTGTGCAAGTTAACCACCAAAATTTTGAGAAAACTCACATATACGTTGGACTGCATTGAATTGGAGATGGATAGCTTCATTTTTATTCAGATAATTTGGAATGGCTCTAGAGATATTTTGTGAAATTTATCTACTAAATTATCTTTCTTTTCTGTCAAACAGTCATTGCTTAAAAGCTAGCCAGAATTAGTATTTGTTTTCAATACCTGTAACTACTCAATTATATTTTAACAGCAGATGATTGGTGAAAAGCTCAGCTTCCTCTCGAAATTGCCAATGCCATTTTGTTTCCTTATGTCATAAAATTGATTTGGGGACTTTGTTTTGAGAAAATATTGCTCGGACTGATATTAACATATAAAGTTTTATGGGAAGAAAAAAATCATTAGACACCAAGATTGCTGTGATGCATGGTGATGTAAGAATACTTCATTCTTTGAGCAGCATTTGTGCCCTCCATGAATGTAGTTGATCAACTGACTTGAATCCTGAGGCATAACAAGCCATCACAGCACACTGTACTTCTCTATTAAAATATTTATTAATTTTTAGATCAAAATGGGCTAATATAAACTGTATGCTATTTGTGTACAGAGCCCAGTAGCTTAATGGAGGTAAATCTAAATAATGTCTAGCCTTGATCTGGGGGCTCAAGAGCTTTCTTACTATTGCTAGTTCAAATGAATTGTTCTCCCATCTGCTAAAAAATTATTTCTAATTTATATTTTTTGTCTTTTACAACACATCCACAAAACAATCTAAAGAGTACCTAGTATCTCCTCCCGATGGGAAGTTCTTATAATTGAAGTTGATACAGTCAAATCACCATAATATCTTAAGTGAGATTAAGTGCTTGAATTGCTCACTATATATCTTGCTGTTTGCTGAGTAACTTAATTTGTTTTCAGATTTCTTCTGATTCCCCCATAACCTCTTGAAAATCTAGATAGCATAATTCGATGGATAATTTCAACATTAGCCTTACAAATGAGATTTACAAATGAAAAATCCCCTTGTGACTCTGTAAGAGATTATTATTTTTATGATTATTGACTCAAAGTTTGCTGAGCGATAATTCCAAGCACATCCTCGGTAAGGGTTGAGAAATCCTTTGTTTCAAAGGACACAGCAGATGGTCGTGTCCTGAGGCAACGAAAGAGAGATAAGTTGCAGCTTAATGGCCGGAGAACAGTCTTTTGTGTGGAATGGTAAAGTTGTCGAACATACTACTCAAGGTACTCAAACTCACGCCAGGTATACATATAATCAAAGAACCTCGTCTCCCTCCTTTATATTGGAGCGTGGCAGGCTCACATATTCTTTTCCTCTCCTTCTAACTCTCTTGTTGTTTGTATACTCACCAAAGGGTATGGAACAGAAAGAAATTATTCTTAGCATCTCTGAAGAGTCCAATAAATGCCTGTGTTTATTGGTCTGAGGGAGAACAAGTGATTCATAAAATTGAGAGGTAACTCATTACACTGAAGGGTATCTTGATCTCAGAACTGTCAAAGTACTTTAGTAATCCTAAATTCCATTTCTCTGTCTCCTTCATAAGCCTTTCTAATTGTTTTCAAGGGAACCTTCTCTGCCTTTCAGGTACATCTCCTTACAGCTGTATACTCAAACTCTGGGAAATTTCACAAATATTCAATTAAGAATTACCTTGTAATGCAAGGCAGTACCAGCCCAGCAAGTGCAGGTTGGCATCTGAGGATGAATAACCATGCTGAGAGATTCCAGTGGATTGCCTTGAATCACAGATTTGCATCACAGAGATAGAGTGGTCTTTGAAGTATAGAATTCTTGAAGCTTGGAAGTATTTTAGTTGTGTGGCTTACTGTTTGATTGCAGTTAACAATTCTGTCTTTTGAACCTAAGGGAGGAGATTTGGCAATGGATGTGGAGTGTTATCAATTGTTTAATTTCACAGTGATAGCTTGACAGAGCTCTACTCTTTTGAAAGTATGTAGTTCAAATTTTAGTGCTAGGAGTGGTGGCAAGACATACATATTTTCTTCCTAGATGAGTAGACTTGCATTGGTAAAACATACCTGATAAGTGGACAGTTAGGTAACGCACAGCATTTGGAAGCACAGAATTTGAAAAACTGCCTATTTGAAGGGTTTCTGAAATATTCCCTTTAATTTTCTGGTATTTCCTTGTGTTTCTATGGTATTTTTGTAATCTGTTTGATAACTACAAATGCTGTACTGATCCTGAGCCAAGAAGACAGAAACTCCCTAATAAGACTGCTTGCATGTTGATTCTATGAGTTGTCAAGCAGAAAGCGCAAAACTACAGAGCATGAGCCTAAGTGAGACTTGCAGAGGCAAATACAGCAAATAAACAGGCAGACTGCACACCAGTATCTAATCTCAGGATGGGAAACACACAGTTCCAGCTTGAGAGGTAGGTTACGGTTAGAAGTCTAGAAAATGTGTAGTTGCACAGAGCAGAAAGATTTAGCCATTACTGTAACAGTTATAACGACCTTTGGTCAACTGGCTTCATCTGGAATGTATTTTGTTTTATTTTGTGTTTATAGTCTCAAGTTAAATACATGCTCTACTTGTTGTTCTGTAATGAGTATTTTGAATATCAGAACTCTAATTGATGGTGATCTTGTTTCAGAAATGTCTGTTGAAAGTCGAGCGTCAATACTTTCTTTCTCCTAGACAATCTATTTTGAATACTGTTTCAGTGAATTTGAAACTCTGTATTGAGCATGGATATGGCAGTGATTTAAGATAGGTGCATCCAAGATACTTCCTTATTTTTTATAGTCTAAGCAAACCACTGGGCTGCAGTGGACCTTGAACCCAAGTCCATTTTTCTGTCCTGTGGTAGGATCAACTGTTGCTGATTACTTACATGTTTATTTAGCTGCTTCTTTAAAACCTGTACACTGATCCAGTATTAGTCTCTCCTTATCTTCGAAGGCTACTGTGAAATTTGAATCTTCCTTCCCTCAGGTTATGTTCATCTTTTATTTTTCTGGCTATCATGCCACAGGAAAAAAAAGTTGTATTTTCCTCTGTAATACCCTACAAATCACCAAAGACTTTTAACACACTTTTAAAAAACACATTATTACATTTTACCTAAATCAAAGAAACCCAGTTTATTCGACCTTTTCTCACAAGTTTTATTTCCTAGCTTTTTAATCTCATTGCTCTACTTGTCCATTTCTAGGCTCCTCAGTACAAGAGAGGCATGAGCATATTGTAGATAGTTCAAAAAAGGCATGAAAATGGATAAGGATCTGCAGCATCTTTCTTATTAGAAAAGGGTGAGAGAGCTGTGACTTTTTAGCCTTGAGAAGAGGTGAGTTCTCAGGGGAGGATCTCATCAATATACATAAAAACCTGAAGGGAGAGTAAAAAGAGGATAAAGCTATTCTTTATTCATTGGAGCCCAGTGCCAGGACAGCAGGCAATGGGCATAACCTGAAGCACAGGAACACCAGGAAAAGAAAAAATGTGAGAAGAAAGATGTAGTATTATTGCATTTGTTGGCCCCATATGAACAAATGTTGAATGTAAAATAAAAAGTTATAAAAATTTTAAGTTCAAGTGCTCCAATAAAGCTGCACAGTGATTTTTAGGTCTCACTCCTTCCTAACAGATTTCAAAAAAGAACAGAAGGTTGTGCCTAATTCCCTTTTTAAGCATAGACACTCACTTTCACAGCTTAATTATCCTTGGACAAGGTCTTCAGATTTAGAGCTTGGGTTCTCTTAGCAACTACTGAGACCTATTGAGAAGATAAATAATTTTCTGTTTTTAAACAAGCTAGACAATTCTATATGTGACAATAAGGAAAAGGACCTGGATTGCAAAACATTTCCTTTGCAGCCTGTAGGGAGATCCTTCTTCTACACACACCTCTGAAGGAAAGATATTAGAGCCACTAAAGAATCAGAAAAGAGGAAAGGTCAAAATCTGTATAATCTGTATTATGTCATGTAGCTCCCACACAGTATTCATTTTCTAGTAAAATCTTCACATATGTATAGAATTGTAAACATGAGTATTTAATTCAAGACAAATTGTCATGATACTGATCCATCCTGTACTCTTTCCATACACTATTAAAAAAAAAAACAAAGAAAACAGACATTGTTTCAGGATTCCAAACCTGCTGTTATCTAACCAATTCAGTAACTCATGGATATACACATTGAGAACAGGTAAAATATAAAAAGGAAAGAACTACTCTAACTTTATATAAATGGAAAATTATATTTTCTACGCCAGCAGATGAAAACAGAACTGGTGTTTCCACTATTTCATCATTATCACACTAAATGTAAAAGATAATTTTACCTCAAATCCATTTCCTTTTTTTTTTTTCTTTTTTAATTTAAGACAAGATAATAAAATAGGAAGCATGTTTTTCCCTTGTGACATATAAAAAAAAGATACCAATCTAGATCCCAATTTCTACAAAGTTTGGCAAGGAATGAGACATCTAGTTTCTGTTTCCTTATCTGAAAAATCACTATCATTTTAAATCCTTGGCACATGATTAAAACAACTGTTATGTTAAAGGGCTAACTCCCACAGTGTATTACTCACAGTCATTTTAATAGGATCGTTTCAGTGACGAAATACATTTTCTGAGAGAGTCATAGGCAAGCCATGACTATCTTATTCCCATCGATTTTTAAGGATATCTTGTTTTCTCAGCTTCAGTTTATTTGAGCTAAAATGGGAAGCAGAGGAATTCTTCTAGAGAAAACTCCCACAAACAATATGAAGAGGCCAAGATATTAAAAAAAACAACTGTAATTACTCTTGTGCACTTAAAATCCAACAGGTTGTTGGCCACAAAGAAATTAACATATCTCTATTTTTATTCCAGGCATAACTTCAGGTTATGTGCTCTCATGGGCCTACTAAAGAAGTTTAGGTAGTCTTACTTTATATTTGGATCCTTAGTTATTAAATGTACAGTTTGGAAGGAGATGTAGTGTACTTACAGTACCGTCTGTAAATTAAAACATCCATTTTTTATAAATATTATAACAGTCTTTAACATCAGTACTCTGACAAAATCTCTCTATTTAATTTAAACCAATCTCTCATGCAAAATAAAACCTATTTATAGTCCTCTCATTCACAGATACATGAAGGATGCTCTGAAAGTAATGCCTCCCACTTTATTACATTGGCCCTCAATGTAAAGGGAATTGTTAGTGGTATAGTACTAGAGGCTGAACCTTCCCACCAGTATTCCACTACATTATGTTGCCTTGTGACAGGTGACAGCAGAGGGGCAATCTGATAAAATGGTGTCTGACATGGAAGTGCATATGAAGCAAAGGTGTATCATTGAATGCCTCCATGTGGAAAAAAATAGCACCCATTGACATTCATTGACACTTGCTGAATGTTTATGGAGACTAAACAGTCGATGTGAGCACAGTGAAGTGGCGGGTGGTGTGTTTCAACAGTTGTGACAGTGGGTACCTCCACTGGTGCAAATGCTTACAAGCATGGCTTGCAGGCTCTTGCTCATTTCTGGCAAAAATGCATAGGTAATGGTGGTGAATATGTTGAAGAGTAGTGTTTTTTAATTATTTCCTCCATGAAATAGTGTTATTGCGCTCTTTGTTCTGTTTTCCATGGAAGTAAATAGGAAGCACTACTTTTGGAGCTTTAAACATACACTTTGCTGGAACTACTAGTTACAAGTACACTGATACTTAAATGTTCTGCTGAATGTAGTAACACTTAACTTTAAAGAAATATGAAGTGTTTTGTTGACTGAAACCCCCAAAGATAAATTGTCTTCCCACTTTGATTCAAGCGTGCTTGGCTGTTGCATACACTTCATGTATCATGAGAACACTTACACTGATAGCGATGTGAGTCTCTGGATATAAATACTAGATGTCTGACTCATGGTGACAAGAAAGACTCAGGCTCTATATCCAGTAAGAAGCAGCCATGATTATGACAGGCCAAGTGAGGATAAGCTGGAAGTCATCCTAATTTCATCCATTATCTTCTTTTGTTGACATTTTACTTCCTCACCTTGCTCCCCATATTACTGGTTGTTACCATATGGATTGTCACATCTAAAATTAATGCTTTGAGAGAGAACATAGATCTTTTGCCCTGTTCCTGAAAGACTTTGACATATAATAAAGTTCTGTAAGAGTACCTAACGTTAGTTTTAATATTTTAAAATGTAGAATGTGCAAGATATCTTAAAAAAAACCATACAATTCCTCCAACAGCTCCCTTAAAGTCTTCCTTTGTAACTGATGACAGTGCAAGTCATACAAATGTGGGGATTAAGATGTTTAATATATGTAACAGAATGTAACTGAGTTGCATAAAATATGTAATTCAATATGTGTGACAGTAAACTCACTGTCTTTAATCTTGTGCAAGGTATCTGATAATTTATTTTCATAAAAGGAACAAACCAGTAAGAGCAGGGAGTCCAAGTGCTTCCCTTTACAAGTATCAGTGATCACTAAAGACTTTTCATCTTTTCAGTATTCCTATGATCCTAATTATTTGAATAGTTTAATTAGTTTCTCCTGTGGTCTGCATTATTCTTTAATTAACCATTGAAAGAAAGAGTAGAGCAGCTGGACACCTGTTGTGTCCCGCTGTTCTATTAATGATTCCAACCAGTGAGGAATTACTTCTAATAAGTCAGATTGCTCAGAATTTGTACTGCCAATAGATGAGCTTTAAGGATAAAGAATAAAGAAGAAAAACTAAAAAGACAGTATGACACAGATTTATTGAATTATTTTACTTAAAACTATAAGTCATCTTCGGGTTTTAACTATTCCAGGGTTACTTTCTTCTGTCTTTTCCCATTCATGACACATCATGTTGCACCACCACAGTCTTGTCTGTTACTTGCAAAATAAACTTTCTTCTTTGATTCCTAAGAATTTGAAATCAGATGGTATCTGATGGTAAGGTGAGGAAGCTGGAATGTTTCCTTCCTTTCTCCCTGCCTGCCTTCCTTACCTTCCTCTTCTTCCCTGGTTCATTTGATGGTCACCTTTACTGTATGATCTAATTAATATTTCCTTCAAGTTTTTTGTTTGTTTGTTTATTTGTTTGTTTGTTTTTCCACATTGATTAGACAAATGGAAGACTCGTCAGTTAAATGAAACCTAAAATCATTTGAAGTATTAAATATGGTATCGTCTTCCTAGATGTACAGTTATTGTGACAACTAAGCAATGACATCAGCTATGGTGTCCTGATTTCAGTAAGGACTGTGGTTTGATTATAGTTAGGATTGTCTTATGTGCTTCTCTAGAAACCAAAGTCCATATTTGAAAATTTGATGTTGGAAAAAGGAAATCTAGGTTCAAATCGAATTAAAAGGTTATCACCTGCATAAGAACTGAAAAATGGATGAGCTGAACTTCATGAAGATCAGCTGGTCCAGCAGAGGTGTTACAGTACATCTTCAGCTTTGTCCTAAGTGGGAACATTTATCTGCTTTTCTTACCAAGGTTTGTAAGATGATTTCAGTGCCTGAATTTACATTTTTACTTCACTCAGATGGAAATCAGATAACTAGTCAAAGCTTTATTTGTTTTTAAAATATTAATTAATGTTTGCACCTTTCTCTCACTTTGTTTCAGAGCTCACCTTATAAAACAAAGCAATTGATTCAGGACAGTTTTTTTTTTTTTCTTGCTGCTATGTAGTGTAATCTAATAAACATACATTTTCAATAAAGTACAGGTTTACCTTTTTTCTTATTTTCCCTGTAGATATTGTATTTTTGAATGGTTGAGGTTGTTTGCTTTCTTGATTTTTTTTCTTAAGTCTGAAATGTCTTGAAGTAGGTATAGAACAGTGTGTATCGTACTCATGGAATTAAAATGCTCTTTCACACGGAGATTGAGTCACATTTCTATTCTCCCTCTTTACTTCAGTCCAGGAGGATATATATACATATGTACAGATAATAAACAGCAATTCTGTCTGTTTGAGACATTATATAATCAGCTGTCTATATTAACAAGTTTACAATTTGGCTGCTTATTTTGATTGGATCCCATTTTTGTAGCATTATAGAACAGATGTTCCTCATGTAATCCGATAGTCATTTTTACCCTATTTTCTAATTTGTAGTCAAGGATATATGATTTGATGAGACCAAGGCCTCTGTCAAACCTCCATCCTCCCCTACCTCAAGCTGATCCCTTGACCTGAAAGAAAGAACAAACAGTTCTGCAGTAAAATTGTTTCATTTTGTGCTGTACCTAAGTTGCATTTATATGAATAACAAGCACCATTGAGATCGTTTTGGATAGCCTTTTTATCCTTGCTGAACTTTGTCAATAGTTCAAAAATAATTTAATAGCAAGCTTGAGAGCATATTTGATACATTTTAAAGGAAAAAAGATGAGAAAACTTGCTGACATTAACAAATTATGACATACTGAGAATGTTTGTAGTAAGAATTGAGTCACAGAGCATAATAAAGGAGGAAATGGAGCTCTGAAAGATAAGACACTGGTGTCAAACATGGTTGCCCCAGATGGTAGTAGAAGAATTTGTCATGAAAAAAGTGTTTTTGCATCTATCAGTATACAAACAGTAAGGGATTGAAGTTTGGAACAGATTCATTCTTGATGTGCATTTATTATTTTTTGCTTCTCTTTTATATTGTTTTCCACTTATAAACTGGCCCATATTTATTAGCTGCTTAAAAAGGTCTGTGGATAGGCCTTTTTCATTCTATAAACATATAATCATTTGGTGCTCAGTCATCACAATAAACACAGAGATCAAATGACATTCAATTTCTCAAAATAAGAACAAGGAATTCAAGCGACTTATTCATATTTATCTGTTCCCTTTAGTGGTTGCTTTGATTGTTAATGTTTTAAAAAAATTCTATAGATATTTCCATTTTTATGAAAATGGCTTTTAATATTTTGAAGAACTTGTGTATAAATGAGTGTGCTATGATTTTTAGCGTTATTAACATATTTTTTATAGATAATGACAGTAAAACCACCCTTTTTTCCTGAGATGTTAGATGCTGTACTAAATACTCAGTGAAAAATAAGATAAATTATTATAGGCAATTTGTAATGCTTGTTGTTTAAGGTCATGTGTGACTATGTCCTTATTTTCCCTTTGCTTTTACAGGGCACAATGACTATATGTGTCCTGCCACTAACCAGTGTACTATTGACAAGAACAGAAGAAAGAGCTGCCAGGCCTGCCGACTAAGAAAATGCTATGAAGTGGGAATGATGAAAGGTGGTATGTACATGGCAGTCAACAAATCCTCAGCATTGGTGTCTGCCTTCCTGTCTTTTAACTTCATTGGACAGTTCCTAAAGCAGGTTTTTTGTTTGTTTGCTTGCTTGCTTGCTTTTCTGAGCTAGAGTGTATTTAATCAAAGAACAAATAATAAAAAATAAAAGCATCTCAAATCCTATGGCTTTATTTTCAGCCAAATTTACATAAAAAAGTGTAGGAACTTGGACTTTGATGGACCTATGATTCTTCTGTTGATATTTTTAATGCGTGAGTTCTTTTGGTCTCTGTTGGTAGAAGCCAGATTGTGATGAATGGAACTTAACCCAAGATTTTGTAGCATTTTACACTTCAGTGTGAAAAGCACTGGTAATCTCAGATTAGTCCAAATTTGTTAAAAAACAGCAACAACAACAAAACAAATCTTAAGGATATTTAGTGCTTATTAATTTAGTTCTGGAAAGGAAATTAATTTCCTTTATTCCAGTACTGTCCATGTACTGCTGATGTGAACTAATTTAAACAAAACTGAAAGGCTTGCTTGTTTTCTGCAAACTGAAATATATGCCAATTTATTGGAAGATACATATGTACTAATGATGTTAGAGAGGAAGAATTAGACACTGAATGCCTGGGCTTAAGTGGCACACCAGTGAATTATTTTATACATATATTCAGTCCGAAAGTTTTGGAGGCAAAATTAGAAATAACTGACAATACAGAATAATTGCCATAGTGTGTTCCTAGATGGAAGAGTTCTTTTTTGTAGTGTATTTTTGGATCCATCATGATACCTTCTTTTCTTCTCTATGTTACAGTATTGTGTATTTCATATAATCATGGAAACATTAAAGTTGTAAAAGACCTCTAAGATTATCTATTCCAACTATCCACCTACTTCAAACATTGCCCACTAAACTGTGTTCCCAAGTGTTACATCTACTCTTTCATTAAACATCTCCAGGGATGGTGACTCCACCACCTCTCTGGGCAGCCTTTTCCACTGCCATACCACTCTTTCCGAGAATAAATTCTTCCTAATATCCAATCTGGCCCTCCCCCCCCCACCCCCTCCCCGGTGCAACTTGAGGCCATTCCCTCTTGTCCCTATTATCTAGGAGAAGAGGCTGAACCCCAACTTGCCACAGTGTACCTCGAGAGAGTTGTAGAGGGCAATTAGGTCTCCTCTGGACCTCATTTTCCCAAGACTAAACAATCCCGGTTCCCTCAGCTGCAATATTTGACAATTTGACAACTGACAGTATTTGTCAGAAACAAAGAGGAGTCAAGTCCTCAAGAATCAATATTTAAGATAAATAGGAAATAATAGGAAACATTTGCTCTAAACCAGAAGAAAACCTTGCAATAGTCTATTAAAAATTTAGATTGCTTTTATTAATGAAAAGTAGCCTTATCAAAACCTATTTTATGTACAAAGTTTGCAAAACAGTAAGCGTTCAGAAGAGCAAGGAATAGAACATGTTTTCCATGAGGAAGAAGCTAATTATTAAATTAGAGTTTGGTTCTTTCTTTTCTGGCATTCCTAATTTTTACTTATTCCACGATGAACAACCGTGTGTGAGCAAGTGAAAGGAGTATCTCATCATGTCTATACTTCACAGATGATATAGTAGTTTATAAATCCAGTCAGTGCAGTTGGCTAAGACAGGTTTGGGAATCCTTGGAGAAAGATTAAAGAGGAAAGGGTAAAGGTGTTGCCCTCCTTTGATGTTGTATATGTATTTATCTCAAATCAAGAATTACACAAGAGCTGAGTTCACTCCTCTCTGTGTCATGTTAGAAGCATCTGGAAGATGATAAATGTTTTTAATTTTAATATTTAGCTGTTGCCCTTTTATTTTTTCCTTCATAATCTGTATCTGTAGTTTTTTGTTTCTTTACTAATATCCTGGTGAATACTTTTAAAAGTCAAATTAACACAATCAGTAGGACAGATATGGTCTGGAGAAATTATGGTTTCAGACAGGGCAAACCAATACAAGAAAATATAATGCGTAAATATAAGGTGCAACCTATTCCAGATAAATCATTTAAGTATGTTAAGATACATCATTATTTTTCCTGATGATTTTATTCAACATGTTTCCATCCATTTAGGATTATATGCATTTAATTAATGACCCACTCTACCAGATGTTTTTTTCTGTCTGTTCTGTAAGATATGGATTGAAATGTTTTTGACAGCTCTGTATATATTTGTTCTCAATCAGGTGTCCTGATATTTATGTTTTTTACAGTGGTCACTTTAGTGAAGTCTTATGGACTTCATCTTTATCCTTTCCTTTTACAGTAGTATAAGATTTCTATTAAAGAAAACAAAATAAACAAAGAGATAAACATAAAAACAAACAACTAAACTTGCATGTTGCAAACATGAAGAGTAGATATATAAAATTTGCCTGCTCCTATAGGATGACTAATAGTGCACTGAAGTTCACCACCGGTTCATAGGTGAGAGTTTAAGAATATGTCATTTATGAAGCCTGAAAGAAAATTCTTGAAATCCTTGTTACATGTTACAAATTTGGCATGCCTGCAGATGAAATATTCAAGACAGGTAAAGTTTTGCAGGATAAAGTAAAGCATTCTGGATTCAGGTGAACTCATTAGCAGTTCCATATTCTTCAGTAGTGGCAGAAATTCTTACCTCCAGATAGTTCTTGATAATTATCATTTTGCTCTCACATGAAGATAAAAGTACCTATATTTAGTTTACCATCTGGTTAACTTCTAAACTGTTAACTTTTAGATGTTTTTGTTGTTGTTGTTGTTGTTTTGATTTGTTTTCCCAGGGGAGTTGTCTCAAACATTTTTGTTGCGAATGATCTCTTGCAGTTCTTCTTTTAAATGTTTCTGAATTACACGGAATTCCTTAAAAAATTAGTTTTCTCATAGAATTTTTAAATTAATCTTAATTTGTTCATTTGAAAGAATTCGTCTTGTTGAAAAGAATTAGTTGGATCATACATTTGAAAAAATATTTTTGTCATATCTCACTTTTACATATTCTTCCACTATTGTTATTTGTATGGTTAGGGTGATACAGCTTTTAGACATGGCTGAATACTTCTATAGTTCTTCTTTTCTCTGCGATTTCTTCATAGCTGAGATTTCTTACTAGATTGTGTCTTCATCTATTGTTTAACTTTTGAGCTGATGTTATTGAATAACAGTGAGGAAAACTAGATAAATTCTTGATTAGTTGTTCCTGGTTCAACATAAGTTATTAACTCTGGTTTCAGAGGTATTACTTCTGGAAAGCTACTTAATTGAATGCAGTATTTAAAATGATCCTGTATTTTATTTTTAATAGAAAAGACACAATTGAAATATTTTCAGGCATTCATTCAAAAAAGCGGAGGCTTCCTGTGGCTCTTGAAGTCAACTGTAGGAATATTTATTTATGAGATTGTGTGGAATTTTTTTTTTTCATCCAGCTTTTCTTTAGTCTTTCAAAACTTCTTCCAGTACTGAAGAGTTTTTTCTTTTCTCTCTTCTTATGTTTGTGCTTCCTACTGCATCAATTATTGTGTTGCTTGGTGGTACAATTAGACTGATAGATTCTCAGCTGATGCAGTTAGCATCTGAGATGGGGATTATAGTTGCTAGATTTTGTCTAAACACTTCTTTTTCTGAATAAGCGAAAAAGACTTTAAAATCATATGCTACTGCTTAGACTATACACCTCCATGTTTGTATGTGAGGATAAAATGTTCTCACAGAATAAGCTCCTTATCATGTGCCTCTTTCTTCTGATTGGTAGCAAGAAAGAGTAACATAGCTTTTTATAACGATATTTATGGAGATTATTTTTGTTCTGTTTTGGAAACTGTATTCTAGCTTATTGTTTTACACTGTGGGGTCCTACAACACACACATGTGTATGGTCCAGTTGATCTCTGCTCCAAAATAGACCTCCACTTCTTCATTGTTTTAATGACTTAACTCCAAATGGTCCCATTCTCATAAATCAAAATCACTTAATTTTAATTTCTGTTTATTAATTAAATATTTTGTATACTATGATAAATGGATATGGATTTCTAGCTGTAAGAATGCTACATTTTTCCCCACCTATTATATATGACTACAGATTTAACATCAAATATCCTGTTGAATCAGAGCAACTTGGTGCTAATGCAATCAAAATTAACCCTGTTAAATGCTACATCCCTCATGAGAAATCAGTTATTTACTTGATAAGCTATACCTGCATAATTTGTCAGCTGTCTGATGTCTTCACAGTCTTGAGACATATTAAATGTGGTGATTGAGGATTTGAGAGTTCATGTGGCAGATCCATCTGGTGATCATACATAATCTAGGGTGTTTATCTGTCTTGGAATAGCCTGAATTTGATGTTACAGGGAGAAGATTCTGAGTTCAGGAGTGTTATTTCTGTGAACTGTGAAATTAGTGTGTAGCTGAAACCTATGTACTACAGTGCTCCTTTGAGAGATTATCTGAGAAGCCTTCGCAGAGAGGTGTAGTGCAGCCCAAGGAAGAAAAGTTGGTCTGATGTACCAGTGTGCCATAACTACAAGCCAGATACTTGTAAAAAGTATTTACTTCTAGTCAAGGGAAAGAATAAACACATTCCTATTTTCAGGTTTTCTCTTACATTCTCTTGAACTTGTTACCTACCTGTAATAATATGAGAGTTCAGTATGGATAAATTCGGTATTACATATGTTCAGAACAAATTTTTACAGAGAAAAGAAAAAGCACTTGGCAAATTTACCGTCTGCTATGAGACAAAACTTGTTGTTTTCTTGTCTTTAAATGGAGAGAGCTATGCTTTCTTACTGAACACAATATTTGCTCATGTTTAAAACCTTCCTCTCTCCCATGTAAATAAATAAAATAAATAGAAAAGGCTAGAAAGTTATTAAAATCACTCTCAAGAGCAGCAGTAAATCTATGTCTGATGCAATCACTGGAATGTTTCCAGGCTTTCTGGTTTTCCATGTAATTATCTTCTAATGAAATATTGTATCAGAAATAGAAATTAGTGAATGAAAGCAAATGGCTTAACAATGTGAAACTATTTTGGTTTGTCTGAAGAGAACCTTTTTGATATTTATTGGACATGCTGTTCTGTACTCACATAACTGTGTAGGTGAGGTCTAATAAATGTATGAGAAAATGTACATTTTTAACATGTAGTTGATGGACTGCAAACGTACTTAGGTAGCATTTGAGGAGAAGTTTTTTGAGTTTAGAACAGCCTCTTGGAAAAGAAGATGAAGTTAAACCTGGCTCTTTAGTGAAATGTGAACACTTCATTTGCAAATATGTTTTATCTTCTCATTTCACGCTAGAAGGAATACCAGAAGGGCTCTTTGTCAGACTGCCTGCTCAGTGACTACTGTCTGTGTCACTGATGAATATATTAGAGAGTATTAGACCCAGCACTGACTTCTGGGAAACACCACTCATCAATCATAATTAATGTCTGGTTTTTCTAAAGGATTCACTGTGAACCCAGGAATGTTTATGGATTCACTGTAAAGACTACACAGAAATGAGGATTCTGCCATTCTTATTCTAGCCAAAACTTAGTATGATTTGTGCAGGAGTGTAAGCATTGAAAGTGATTCAACGGAATGATGGATTAATTAAACTTCTGTTACTTCACTTGTACATCTTCTCTAGCACTCTTTAAAATGTGCTATGAAGAAAAAATGAATGCCAAAATGCATATTAGGAAGATGCATGTCTTGCACCTTTATCTCTAATTAGCAGATCATTAGTTCTCCAGCTGCAAGTTATGAATTGTCATTAGAGACTCTAAATTACATTTATCTGATTGCAATCAGCATGTTTAGTCACCAGGTCTTTAAAAGCCTTACATGAAAGACTACTTTTATGATCTACATTGTAGCTGTAGGGACACCAGGGCAATGTGATGCTTAAAGTGATCACTGAGCAAGGTCAGGCTGCAACAGTCTCTGAGCAACCTGATCTAGCTGTAGATGTCCCTGTTCAATGCAGGGGAGTTGGACTAGATGACCTTTAAGGGTTCCTTTCAACTGGAATGATTCAATGAGCAAAGTGGTGGAGCAGTGGGCCCTGTACTCCCCACTACTGCCTCTCTCTTCTCTCTCTTCTCTCTCTTTATTCTGCTCTCTCTTCCACTCTTTCTCTTAACAGTGGTAGCACTGACTGTAGAAAGAAGTTCTTGTCTGGAAATAATTGAGAACCATTTTTGAAACAAACAAACTAAAAATCAAAATTCTATGATAGAATCATAAAATATACTGAATTGAAAGGTACCCGTAAGGATCATCAAGTCCCTGGATTTTTGTTTTTGATACACAAACCTAAGCCATCCCAAGCTTATTTTGGTATGTTTCTAACCAGTCATTATGCCAGCCTTCTTTTTTATTTATTTTTTTTTTCCATGTACTATCTAGCACTATATTACCCTCGTCCAAACTAAGTTAACAACAAAACAGAGGCATGATATTCTGGTCCAGTACTTTGTGAGGTAATCAAACAAGGAACTGTCTTTAATTGGTGGAAGCCTTTTAAAATCTTGGTATCAGTGAACTGTCATGACAGACAGAGGAAAAACAAATATTGCGGTATACCAGATTCTTCTTAGTTCATTGTGGTAGAAATAGAAATTTAAGAACCTGTTCAAGTTATTCTCAGAGTAATATTTGCCTACCAGTTTAGAGTGACAACAAACTATTGCTTTGGAAGAATATGTCATTCAATGACCAGGTCCAGCTACAGTGTGGTGGTGGAGTTGCAGTAGTTCTATTTCTTTAAATGAATAAAATCATTATATTCAAATACTATCTCTATATGTTAAATAAATAAATGAATAGCTTAATTATAAACATCATATCCAAAAAAATTTGTAGTGCATCCAGTATTACCAGCTGGAAAGACATGGCATGTCATTTGCCACTTGTTCTATTAATTTAATCGGACACTGCTGTTCTCCTCCTCATACTATTTTTGTGTCTTTTAGCCTGTTGATCAGACTCTGTTAAAATTTGTCTAATGAGAAATATTAATACTCCTTGGCATTTATCAATAATGATTTTAACTTCCATACCGCCATCTTATGATATTTTACAGAAAAATTTCCATAATGTAAATTCTAGTTGAATTTAGGATCAGTTGCATTCAGTAACATTTTCAAGTTAACTTAGATTCTGCAATAAAAGCTGTGCAACTTTATGGAAAAAAAAAAAATCTATGTTAATGCTTTGAATTATTAAATAGCAAGGATATAACCAGTTAAAACAAGGATGTCAGGAGTGTTGTTTAACTGTTTTACTTCTGGCCCCTTCCCTCACTGAACTGGAGCAGCCAAGGTTATATCCCCGTCTAAGTTTCCAGGCTCTAGGAGATAGAACAGATGATAGAGGGACAAAAACTAGGGACAGATTTAGTATTGCAGAAACTTACAGACTGCTGTAGTTTATAAAACACATATATGTTGAATTGCTATAATATGATAGCACTAATGTATCATCTCTAGACATTCTTCTCTTATGGATATAGTAATATCTGTAATTAGAGGCATTTAGGAAATTATCAAAGTCCTCAGCATATGTGCCACTGCCAGTGCCATAAATGGTACGTGGGGCACGATGATTAAAGACCAAGAGCTTCAGAGTTCCTAAAAAAACCTGACAGTGTTTTTCTAAAAGCAGAAAAAAAATGTCCTAAGGACCAGAAAGAAAAAGAAATAAATGCATTTCTTTTCTTACCATATGTTATTATAAGAGGCAGTTCTACTATGGGAGCAAGTCTGTAACCTTATTCAGCAAAGTTAAATAACCTTTCACAATATGTAGTTCCTATCTCATATTAAATATAACAGAATTTGAAAATGCTCTCAGGGCATGTGGTTACAGATTTTACACAGGGAACAGAGAGCTTACACAGAGGTTCCTACCTCCCCCAAACTCTGTAAAATCCAGGCTATGCTCTTCATTTATTTTTAAAGCCTCTAAATAACGCAGAAACAAATATACAACATTCCTCAACCACTCAGGAGCAGAAAAAGTTCAACACCATGGTGGATAGACCAAATTCAAATATTTTGCTTATCAGTATCACTGTCAGAAACTGTTATCCTTGTCTGAAACCTGGCTGTTAAGCACCGTCATTTGGGACTGGTATGTTCAAGAATATACAATCAATTCTATTATATGTTTTTAGATTATTTAAGTCAGTGTTTTGATGACAGTCATTATCTTGATAGAATAATTTCATTGGTGGATAAGGGAAGAGCTGCTGGCATCATCTAGCTGGAATTGTTCAATGCGTTTGACAGTGTATGACACAACATGGTTTTGATGGATGATCTAGTCACTGGGTGTATAAGGAGCTGGCTATTTGTGTCCATCAGTGACAAGTGGTGATACTTTGGTGACAGTACTACCAGCAGTATTTATCGTTTTTGTCCTCAACTTGAACAGTGTGATACAGGACACACTCAGCAAGTTTGTACATGACAAACCTCAGGAAATCTGGGAAGGCCAAGTACAAGTACTGCCCATCAGTCAGGGCAATCCTAAGCACAAAAACAGTATGAGCAGTGGGTGAATAGAGAGCAGCCCTGTGGAGAAGGACTTGTGGCTGTTGATGGATGAAAAACTAAACATGAGCTGTCAGTGTGCACTTGCCTCCCAGAAAGCCAACTCAGTCCTTGGCTGCATTAACAAGTGTGGCCAGCAAGTCATAGATAGTAATTCTCTTTAACTCCACTCTTGTGAGATCCCACATGGTGTACTGTGGCTCTGAGGGCCCCAGCATAAGGACATGGATCTGCTGAAGTGAATCCAGAGAATCAGGAAGATTATCAGAGAGCTGGGGTACGTCTTTTATGAAGGAAGGTTGAGGGAGCTGGTGTTGTTCACCTTGGAGAGGGTTCTGGGGACACCTTATAAGAAGCATTCCATTGCCTAGTGGGAACCTTAAAGAAAGCTGTAGAATGATTCTTTATCGGGGAGTATAGTCACAGAACAAACTGCACTGGTTTTAAACTAAAAGAGAGTGGGTTTTGATTAGACATTAGGAAGAAATTCTTCACTGTGTGTATAAAGACGCACTAGAACAGGTCACTTAGAGAAGCTATGAATACCCCATCGCCAGAGGCATTCAAGGCCAGGCTTCATGGGGCTTTGAGCAATGTGATATAGAAGGAGGTGTTCCTGCCTACAGCAAGGGGGTCAGAACTAGGTGATCTTTAAGGTCCCTTCGAAATCAACCATTCTATAATTCTATAATTCTGTGATTTAAAGTAATTTTCAAACCATCTGTATTTTCTGCACAATTTACATTTCTGTTTGATATCATAAAATAAATGAATAGAAAATAAATAAAAGGATGATTATATGAATCAAATTCAAAAGAAGAAATTTTTCAAACCTTTGAATTTGGAAAATGGTGTTTCTTTTCTGTGACCAAACAATGTTCAGAGGAAAAACAAAACAAAACCCCGTAAGTATCAAAGCTTTAAAAAATCTCTTTGAAAAGACCATAATCTTGAGATACATTACACCATTAGGTCCTACACTGCAGTCATAGCCAAAACAAATCTCCATCCATTATAAATTTATAAATTTATCAATAATTTAATTATATTCCTGACATCTACTTATGTACAGCAGCTTTAGAGGAGCTTCTTTAAGGACTTAAAGAAACATTAAAAATACTGAATTCATTATGTCTAATGAGGTCTGTCTAAAAAGAAAAATAACTGTAAGAGGTCCTGAGAAGACAGGTGCCTTGCATGTGTGCATGCACCTAAGACAATCTTTAAATGATTCTAGACAGTTAGGCTCTGATGATACTCAGGTTTGCATCTGCAAAGACACTGTTGGCTTGTTCACAGTGTTATTCTTTGCCAGACTATTACTTCTGTGCTCCTTCATCAATGACAACAATGATACTAGTGTAAGACTGAGCATAGTTCCACAGCTCTCCTGCAGCATTTCATCCAATAAGTCCTGTATGAGGATACCTGACATTGGACTTTTGATTTCTAGTCTCTTCAGCTGTCAGTTTTAGTTTCAGATTCCTCTACTCTCCAATTCTTCCTTGAATAGAAAAGTCTAGAATTTCTTCTTTTGTGAATACTGATGTCAGGGTGACAGAGCACTGGCACAGGCTGCCCAGAGATGTGCAGTCTCCTTCTCTGGAGACATTCAAGACCCACCTGGACGCCTACCTGTGCAACCTGGTCTAGGGAGCTGCTTTGGCAGGGGGGTTGGACTTGATGATCTCTAGAGGTCCCTTCCAACCCCTTCAATTCTGTGATTCAGTGATGTAGGTTCTTTGCTGTGGCTGCTCTTTTCTGCATGCTCCTTTAATACTTCCTCAACTGGAGATGGTCTTCAACTGGAGATGGGCTCTGGCTTTCTCAAGTATGCCTTTGTAGTCATTATCACTTTCACATTATGATATATGCTTAATCTTTTCTTCTCAGACAGGATTTATTTTGCCAAATACTGGACAGACTTTTCCCCTTTCTGGTGAAGTAGATAGTCTGAAAGAGAGAGAATTTTTGTTTTTTTTTTTCAGAGAGAAGGTGATTCCAAGCAACTTTGAAATGCTCTTTTGACAGTCTGTAACAGATTGTAAGAACAACAGTACAGGTTAGTAATGCTTCAAGGCCATATGTGCATCAGGAAATGTCTCATAATCTGTAGGCTGCTAATGTGCAGCAGAAATTTGGACAAGGAGTCTCAGATTCAAGGGTTGCTCCAGGCTGATGGTTAGGTGGTAAACCTAGGTCTTGCAGTCTTTTCCTGTACGTAAAGCTCTCCTTTACTGCTGTATTCTCACAAACTGTGTTCTTAACCTGCTCCTTTTAGGTGCCACAGAAGCTTGTGTTGATGAAATGGGAAGGAAGCAACAAAGGAAAAGCCTGCATTTACTAGGAAGCCATAAATGAAGAGGAATCCCCTAAAGCTAAGAACTAATTTCTGAGCAGAAAGTTTTAGAATAGGAGCCTCTTCCCTGTATTAAAAGTTATTTATTTTGCTGGTTATGTCCAGTCAGACATGAAACAGCACTGATATGAATGAGAGGTTATTGCTCATATGCTTGTTGCCTGGAAACAGAGCTCTGGTTCTCCACTTCTGGCACTCAACCTGCCTTTATGTTTTTACTTGTCAAGTTTCCAAATCTACTGTGTTTCCATTACTTTCAGTGCTTGATTGCAGACTGAATGTCTGTCAAGCATAAAGTGGAAGTTAATTTGTAGAACACTAACTACTACAAAGATTTTCAGAGTACTGAATATGTACTAGTAATGGTATAGCTAAAAGTTATGTGAGAATGAATTTTTAAGCAGCACTCGCATTGTGATGCCCATGGCTGGGGCAGTTACCAGTGCCATTACTACTAACTTGAGTAATGGAAATGTAGTGAACTAGCTGTAGATAAACATTTTCAAAACAAAATTGGTAGTTCTTCTAAAGCAGTAAGGGGAGAAAAAAAGCCAGATATTTTGATAGAATTTATTTTTGTCTTTGATTTCTAGTATTCTTACTGATATTTAGTTCAGTAATGTGCTGCTTCTCTGATGGTTCTTTTGGAAAAAGGAGGCACAATTTAAGAGTTCACTGACTTGTTTTTTTTCCCTGGATTTTCCTTCTAAATTTAACAGCACCTGGTAACCTATGGAACTAGGAAATCTAAAATGCAATTGGAAGGAACTTACGTATTCCTTGCAGCAGTAGAAAACTAGTACTCATATTAAAAATATCTTCTGTTGTTTTGTTAAAAAGCACTTCTGTCGTCACTGAATCACAATGTGGAAGCCAAGACTGTATCTACAAATATGGCAGCTGTTACATGTATCAAAGCAAGGAAATACTTGCTACAGGGAACCTTTATCTGTCTGGAGTTTTAGATTGAAATGTGTATCAAGGATAGTTCTGGTCTAAGTGTTACTTTTAATTTTCTTGCTCATTGTATGATTTTAAATCTTTTTACTCTGTTTTAAGTCAGTAAAATTCTTCTATAAAAGGGGAAATAGAAACTCTTGTTCCCAGTAGACTTAATGTATCATTTTATAGAATAAAACACTGTCTCATCCGTCTGTATGGAACTCTGAAATAAAATCTGCCACCACCTCTGATTGAGCAGCATATGTTTTACTTTTGCACATTTATGAGAGTCAAGAAAAGAAATTGCTTTGGAAGTGAATATATTTTTTATGGCCAGACTAGACAGTGATAATGCAGTAGAAGGAAAGTGGTGACTTTAAAATCTTAGTTTCATGTTGTGCATTCTTCTAAGATAAACAGCTCATGACTAACCCAGCTTTACTGAATGAGACAGCATGAGATGGTGCCTGCAATCACTTACTTGAAAACACTACTGGAGTGCTGCACCTGGTTAAGGTTTGATTCCACAATCCCTGTGAAATTTTGTTGCTAATCTGAATTGCAAGAGTATGTAATTGCTCTAGTTTTGCAACCTATCTTTGTATATTAGAGGCCTGGCTGAATTTAGCGGTGAAGCTTCAGAAAATTATCTTTGAAATTGTTCACTGATACAACTTCAGTACTGAAGTACAAATAGAGAAGTAGAGAGCTTTTGCAAGGTACACAATACTTCTAATTTTTGGCAGAATATTATTTTTTCATAATCTGCCAATTCTAGTTCCTTTATTGTCTGAACTATGCAATCAGAATTAATGCATTTGTATGTCTAAAACAAGAAAAACAAACATGGGATCATGGCACTTTTGACAATTAAGCTAGCTGAAAAGAACTGTCTTTTTATTTGGAATTAGTGACTGTGCATTATTATAATATTTTTTAAAAGAGATAAAATTTGTTTAAGCTGGAGGAGATTTGGAAGCACTTGTATTTTTCAGAGAGATAATCACTCCTATTTGGTCCAAGAAAACAAGTAACAGAATCACTGTGTTATGTATCCAACTAGAGATTTAGCCTTAATTTCTATAAATTTCTAACTAGTGTGATGCTTAAACAGATTCAGCAACCTTTCTGTCTTCGACTGTAAAAGCTGCTGATGTGTGCAGACAAAATGCATATTTTCCCTTATTAATTTTTCAGATCTGATCTCTAAAAGTGTAATGTGGGCTTACTATTTATTTATTTATTTTTTAATCCTGAAACAAAAAGATAAATTCGTGCAGAGCATTTCTTCCAAATTCAGAATGTTAGTTCAACTTCACTCTGTACATCTCTTTTTTTTTTTTCAGTGACAAGAAGGCAGTGCATATGAATTAAACATAAAACTACTTCTCTCAATTAGAATGTTGTTTATTTGTAAGCAGCTAAGTATGCTTACATTTGCTAAATGTCCTCCATCAAGTGAAACATTCATTGCATCCTTGTTTTCCTTAACAAGACAAGTCTGGAGTAAGTTTACTGTGAAAAACAAGCAAACAAAAAATCCTCTCCTACATAGAGACTCTATGGCATGGACAATTAAGCCAAAGGTGCTATATTTGTTTATATTAGCCTCTGATGGATTCTTCTCTCCCACAGATTTGATCTGTACCTTTCAAAGACATATCAGTGTCTAACGTATTTGCAAGTTCAGCTTTGTTTCAGCATGATGTGAAAAAGAACCTCTTGTTGACTGTTCTGAACCTTTGGGGTGTTTTCTTTTCATACTGTCTTGAATTTAAAAAGAGCAAGTGTTGGTATTTTATTCATCTTGTTACTCCTGATCTGTAGTGTTTACCCGACTTGCAAGCCAAGCAGACCTAGTCAATGTTTCTCACTCCAAGTTTGTTTCACTGCTCAGATCATCTTACTTGTCTCTCATATATTAGAACTTTTTCAGTTCTTTCATATATTTGAAATATTTTTTAAATGTGAAGAACAGAGTAGCATGTAGCATTCATTGTGATGAGCCTCATGGGTTAATATAATCTGATTTATGAAGATGCTTTGTTCTTCCTTCCTCTTTTGGTAACTTCTAACACTCTATTTACATTCTAAACTAACTTATCTGATGTTTTTATAGTATTATTATAACCCCAAGATAATGTTTCTGAAATACGTCCATTCTAAGGCCATCTATTTTTGTGTATGTTGCATAGTAGAGGCTCCAAGAATACTTTTAACTCTTCAAAAGGAAATTACTACATGAGCAGCTGTAGAATTTGGAATGTGGGAAAGTTAGCAAAAGTTTAGTGTGTATGAACCAGGTGGCTTTCTTTATATGATTATTTATTTGCTTCAAAGGGTAATTTTAATACAACAACATTACAGTGAAACAAGGCATACTACCAGAAATATTTGTTGCAGAATAGCATGGATAATTCTGAGCAGTCTGATGAAGCAAGCTATCAATGAGAATAACTCTGGGGTGGCACTGTTCCAAAATAAGTCTTTTATTTTTTTTTCTTGATAGCAAGAATCTCCCCCTCATCTTCCAAACAGAAATAGTTTAGTAGTAGTAGGTACTATTGAATGAAAAATGGGAGCAGCAATGCACTTCAGATTTTTGGCTTACAAGTAGTTTAACTAATGGGAAAATGTTGAGAGGTTAAGTAGTAAGGGTGATGAAAGATTTATTGAACTTGCTATATATGGAAAGATTTAAAGAATGGAATCAGTAGGCCTGCTAGATCTTGAAAGAATTAGACTTAAGAGATTAATTGTCAAGTACAAATTCAGTGAACATATCACTACATTCGAATAAAGAGGTATACTGATCAACAGATACTCTCTTTGATGCTGGGAGAGAACATCTGCTGATATGATCCAAAAGCCATTAATCTGAAGAAGATTATGAAGAAATACTGGATTTGAGATGAAATAAATAAATAAATAAATAGGGAGCCTAATAGTTTCTATCAAATATTGTCTTTTCTTTCCCCTACCCATCAGAAAGACCCGCATTCATTTATTTTAAGAACCAGTAGAGTTCAAATTTCTTTTTTTCTTTTTGTTCCTCCTTCTCAGATTCTTGAATAGCTTGTGCCCCCCTTCTTATTCTTTTGATTTTAAAACTGGGATCAGTACTGCACATTGTGCAGAAATTCCAAAATAATCCTTGTGCCCATCCAACATTAGCAAATCAGAAATTGAAGTAAGGGGACTGCTACCTCCAAGGTTCTTTCTAGTCTTCCTGCCATTCTGAGGGGCATTTGGAGAGGCTCAGTAGCTGATGTTATTTCCATGTGGAAGAAGCTGATACTGCTGGTTATTTCTCCTTTTTATTTCAATTTCAGAAATGTGAGTTGGATTTTCTAAGGGGACATGCTGTAGCAGGTATCTAATCTGGTGGGCCAGCTTCTTCACTTCTTTTCTCTGCAAGACAGTGAAGGAGTGAAAGGAAGGTTGTCCTACCTTCTATGCTTACAGAGAATGATTTTGTCTTCTGACCTTCTGCTAGGACTAATGAACTTTGGAAACCATGGGGAGCAGAGTGCTCCCTATGTGAATGGCCAAATCAGATGATCTGGTAGACTCTATCCACTCAACAACAATGAAATTGGTGTGTTTGCAGGCTACCTTTAAGTATTTAACTCAGCCTCAAAATGTCTGGTCCTCTTCCAGTCAGAGCCAGCATTTATCCTCCCTTTATGATTGGAGTCTCTGTGGGCTTTGTCTTTACAATTTGTTTGTAACCTTCCCACAAAGGGAGATTTGGTTCTACTGTAAGGTCTTAGTGTTGTTCTAATTAGTATGGCTGACTTGATAACCTCCAAAGGTTTAGAGTCTTTCAGGACTAAGTACATTGCTTAAATGTTCAGTAATGACAAAGATAATTTCTGTTCCAGTTGTTACAGACTTTTTACAGTAGGTCTCCCACACTAGATTTGAGGTGGAAATTTTCCCTTTCTTCTGTTTATCTGGTTGTGTGACAAACTTTATTGCTGTAGAAACTCAGTATCTTTCCTGGATATTATGTAACGAGGAAGATGCTCCACAGTAATAGGTTGGTGTTTAGTTAGAACTGGTAAACTTGAGGAAAGCAATACAAGAAGGGCTGGGTTTTTGAGAGCTATTTCTATGATACATGTGGCCTGCTCAGATTGTGAAGTTACTGTTGATCAATTGTCAAACAGTTACATACTTGAGGTTAGGACATGACCTTAAGGTTTGTGCTGTAGAAGTATTCATTTATTTCCTTGTACTACTTTTTGTCACTATTTCTGATACTATACTTTTAAACATACTTTTCCTCTTCAACTACATGTAAAATTACACATATAGGAAGAAGCCTTGACAAAGTAAACCAGGAGTTAATGCTCCACTGGCCTATCAACAGCAGATCCTTATTAGCTGAGACTGAATTTATGTAATGCCTGTGTTCAAAGAAAGGAGTTCATTATATTCTTGTGTGTCTCTAGGAATCCGGAAAGATCGCAGAGGCGGACGAATAATGAAACAGAAACGTCAAAGAGAGGAACAGGATTCCAGGAATGGGGAGGCTTCTACAGAACTGCGAGCTCCCACCCTTTGGACAAGTCCACTAGTGGTTAAACATAACAAGAAGAACAGTCCAGCCCTGTCTCTGACAGCAGAACAGATGGTCAGCGCCTTGCTGGAAGCTGAGCCACCTATAGTTTATTCTGAATATGACCCCAATAGACCATTCAACGAAGCATCTATGATGACCCTGTTGACCAACCTCGCAGACAGAGAATTAGTACACATGATCAACTGGGCAAAGAGAGTTCCAGGTAAGGAAATAAAGCCCCAGTGCACTATAAAAGACTCAGCATGAAAAAAAAAAAATACAAAAAACCCCCCTCCAATATAAATAACAAGTGCATTAATTCTACAGTTACTGTTTGAAATTCCTGGTTTGACACAATTTTTTAAAAACTATATATAAAACTAAAAAAAAAAAAATCATGCTTATTTGTTGGTAGAAAACTGTAAGACATGGAAGTGACTTCTTAGGAATGTAGGACAGCGTAAGTGACTTGTGAAGACAGGTTTATTCAAGAATACTTTCTCTGCACTATTAAATATTGTAGAGCTTTGGGATCATGAAGTGTTTTCCAATTAAAAACAAACAAACAAACAAAAAAACAAAACTTCAAGCTGAAGTAGAATAATAAAAGCAGAATCTAATCTTTGTGATCTAATTACATTAATTATCTTGTCCCCTTTTGAAATTAAGGTTGCTCAGTTTTTTGAAATATCTGCCATTACCTCTTCATCCATGAGTTAGAGATCTTTGATGATTTTTTTTTGTCTGAAAAATCATACAGAAAAGCAATGTTTTTCTGAATACTTTTTTCCTCATCGGAACTGTATACTTTTATCTTTATCATTTTGTTACTCATTTTGTTACTATCTTAGTTGCTCAGTTTTAACCCTTCATTTCTAGAAGGGAATTTTAGAATTGTGAGACTGTTTTGGTTGAATAAATGTTGCGCATTCCATTGTATGGTTTAATTAATTAATATCAGTGAATTGAGATGACAGTTTCATAATTAAGGTACATCATCTCTTAAAATGTCAGTCTACAAGTTTCACTTCAGAAATTAACATTTTAATGCTTTTTAAAAATTTATTGCGCATTCTGTAGTTTTATATTACATACACAGCATACACAGTAATATATACTTCAAAGTTCACTGGAATTCTAATCTCTTAAATTTTTACTGTAGCTCTTTATTTTATTAAAACCATGTAGCTTTTTTGTAAAATATTCAGGAACACTTCTGCACCTCTCACTTACCATTACAGAGTGCATTACCTCAAAAGCATTGCTTGAGTTGTGCCATTTTTTCTGGTTTTCTTCATCTAAACTTTGCAAGACTCTTTCTGGCAAATCCCTAACCCATAAAATCTGAGTGTTTTCTGGTCCTCATGGGTTTCCTTCTTAGCACTTTTCACATGTTACCCTGTGGACTCCAGCTTTGATCAATAAGAACCTGTGGGTGTTTCATTTCTCATCATATATTATAACAAATCAACAGATAATTTCATTTTTTATAGAAATGCAGTGGTTAAGGTGTGATCTGCAGTTGGTTCAAGTCAAGAACAAGTTTTCCTGCTAATTTGGTGTGCTTTGATCATGTCTTTTCAAAATGGTTTTGAAAGATAAGCATATGTCCAAAGTGTTAAAACTATACAACGCAAAATCAGATGAATTCAAATGAAATTTGTCCTGATTTTAGAGACATAATTAATCTAACTCTGGTACAAACTATCAATCTACAGTGAACATGAATATGTTCCATTCTGAATTCATTATTTTCTTCAACTGGAAATATTTATCTTCTATGATACTTTATTTGAATAGTTAATGTAATTAAATTATAGCAAAGTGTTAGGGAACTTAAATCTATTTTTTTTTTTTGTTCAGAGATCTGTTTAAAAATACTTGTCACAAAATGATGACATCCACTAAACACTAAAACTCAGCTTACTTTATCAAATATATTCTTTGTTTTCTAAGAAAACTTCTGAATTGGAAAAACAAATCTATAAGGCTATCAGCTACTTATGTACAGCCAATGTATTTTATGTACTTGTTGAGTGCCAGAATAGATCCTAGGGGGGAACTACGACAAATGACTGTGTATATATGCACGAATAACTGAATAATATCACTCATACAGGTGAATTTTGAAATAAAACTGGAGAACTTAAAAAAAAAAAAAAAAAGTCCCATTCATATTTGGATGAATAAAATGACTGAATGAGAGTTTGCAAACAGGACATGAATAATTTCAATATTCTAAAAGTTAGTTCTCAACACCTGGATGTGTCTTGGTGTCATGACTTGCACAACTGTATCCATGACCAAAACCAGAAATTATGCTATTATATATGGTAGATATTTTAGATTTAAAAGAATTGAGGCACAACAGATTATCTGCTTCTAAAATTTGCTTCTATGCAAAGTTCTGAGAGTAGCAGTTTGTGGTTTTAGTTGCAGATAATAGATCACAACCATCTTTCAAAGATAGGACTCTAGTTTGGATTGTTTGCTGAAGTTTCCTTCTGCAGTAATATGCTTGTAATAACTGTACTTTCAGAGAAATGTGGCTGCCAATGTAAGTTATATTTTCATCTCTGCAGCGTGTTGCATTTGAATACTACCTTATTACTAGAAACTATACAGTCCTGCTTAGAGAGGATTTTCATATACATTATCCTTAAACAGAGAAACTGAGTAATTATTTTTTCTGTTAAGTGAAGTATTCTATACAACAGCATTGTGGGATACTGCTCAGTTCTTTTTTTCAGCTAATTTACTAAGGTTTCAAGCTTCAGAAGCCAGATTAAAAGCATATTTTATTTTTTCTGAAGAGTAAATGAACTTTTTACCTGTAGCAAAAAGTGGTTGCAGGAAACAGCATCTCCTCTGTACATCTCTCAACACTTGGAAACATTGTACAAGTTCATTTAGTTAAATGCAGGCTCTTAGCTGCTGGAAAAGCAGAAGCAAAGGAGTTTGAGAGCTGAGAGCATATTTGTTGAGGACAGAAGACTGATAATAAAGTGCAGAAACTCAGAGAAGATTCAGCGTTGAAAGAAGTATAAGGACTTCAGGGATTGTGGAGTTTATATTGCCATGCAGTCTTTGAGAAGATTAAGTGTGTCAAGGCAACTAGTGAAGACCTTCTTTTGGTCAAACAGTCTTTCTGGTGGTATAGAAGAAGAAAGAGCTCATTAGAAAATTGTCTTGGTAGACATATATCTATTCTACAAAAAGTAATAATGAAAAATAATTTGTATTGGGCTGCCTGGTACAACATAGGCAGAGATCTGTTGTGGATCCATGCTAAGAACAGTCTCCAAAACAAAGAGAGTATCTTTGCAGGCATGTCCTGATTGGGAAGATGAAAAATGATCCAAATTTTTACTGTATCTATCTTGTTCACTGTTAGTTCAAACTTCTGACTTAGTTTTAACAAATTTACTTAAATTGACTCTGCCATCTTGATCAAGTTAACAAATTGCTGTGGGAAAAAGAACTTGTGGCACCATGTTGAACATAAAGAACAGTCTTCAGAATTTAAGTATAAAACAATTGTTAACTTGAGTCATAACAAGTTTCTCCTGTGACAGTACACCTCATAATATGCCAAGTGCACAAAAACTTGTTTTAATTTTCCTTGTCCACTGATACAAATTGGTTTGCCAGATGACATGCAAAAAACTTGTACAGTTTAATATACACAGAAAAAAAAAATAAATAAATGCCCCACAGGACCTCTTCTTTACATGACCTAATGGGTATTTTGGCTTAAATCTTCCCAGATGGCCTCTTTAAGACAGTAGTGGTGCCTTCTAATTAACCCAGACAGATGGAATAACGAGCAGCTGCACAGAAGGCAGGTGCAAACAGATTGACTTTTTATACACATGTAAATTGAGCCTGTAACCAATTAATTGGTACAAATTGCTAAAAATCTCATGTAAACAGGTATCAGAGTAGGTAAGTAACCATGCTGATCATTTTGAATCACGTGTTTCTTATAAATATGTTTTTTCTATGTTCTTGGTATGAATAACATCTTGGTGATATACTAACACTTTCAATATCATAGATGAAGTTTTATTTAGTTTAGTGAATTTTTCTTGCAGTCACCTGTGCAATGACAAAAATCATTGATATCCTTTTCTATAGAAATGCTGTTATGTTAAAGGAATGTAATCACCATGTTTTATTATTCAGTTTCTGTGTATATCCTAATATCTCCATCTATTGTTCTGTGTTCTCTAAAGGAAGGTGGTATTTTCATTGTACTTGTCAACAATTCTTTTTCGTGGAGACACTCTTGAGGTGGTAAGAGACAATGAACTCACACAGCAAGCTTACGGTAAAGAGTGTAGCTTTAAGGAGAATTTGCTGTAAGGGTGAAATCTTTGGCACTGCTGCTACAAAACTGTATAACTATTTACTACAAGTACAGTAGCTGTACAGCTTAATAGGCCTAAAATGGTACACTGGACATAGAAGCTTTGAAGTTTTGAGATGATTCACGGTGCTGTACTTATTTTATGGCTTCATGAACCGAGTAGATAAACATTCTGGCACTGTTTTTTTTTTTTTTTTCTCATTTCAAAGCCACAGAAGTTGCTGTTTTCTTAAGATATTGTTTTCTTATTTGACCTTCTAAACTGTTCTGTTTGTTAAGTTAGGAACAGCATGTAAAGAGGCCAACAATAGCCACAATTTTGCACCATAATTCAGTGACACCAAACCTTGGGGGAAAAAATAGTTAAAAAAAAAAAAAAAGCATTTAGTGGAAAGAAAATAGTCCTTAACAGGAACGATGTGTCTTTAAGAACTCTAGATGTCTTTAGGCATGGGGCAGTTTTCAGGGTTTATAAGTTTAGTGGTCCTCCCGGCAGTAATTTACACTTGGCTTAAAGAAGGAACTGCTTGATATCGCTATAATATTGTTTTAAAATAAGCCTTCCAAAATATCTGCTTTGTAGGCTATTCTCCTTTGACTAGTGCGTTTGTTGTTGAGATTTGTAACAACATTATTAGCAAAAAGCCCTCTGCTTATCACTTACTTTAATCTATTGAAGGGATAGTCTGACTGCTCCCCTGACTTTATAGGGTGAAAACAAAAGTGGCAAATATGTCTGTAAGAGAAAAAGAAATTTTAGCCAGTGCTTGGATCTTACTTTATGGATGCTTTTTGTTAAATTAATTTCTGTGAAACTTCAATTAATTGATGTTAATGTAAGAGATAAGAATCAATCCTCATAATGGACTAAAGTAGTCAATTATTGTTTGAATTCAAATGTCTAAGAGATATAATGCAATACCATAATTGTCTGAGGCAGCAGAGTAAGTTAAAACTACTGAATATAAAATGGAAGCTTTCCACCTCTCTATTTTCTCAATCGAGGAGGAGTTGTTAATCTTTCATATCTATACTTCATAAAAAAAACAAACTAGCTCCCTTTATGTCCATCTCCTTCAGCTTCTGGGTGCTGTATGAGGCACTTTAGCTTTTACTGTGACTATTTATAGATCTGTCTTTGTCTGTTAGCGCTTTTGAAATGCAGGGAGGTGTAATTCCTCTTGCAGAGAAATTTAAAGTAGACTGTGTGATGCAGTGGTTTGTTTTTGGAAGCCCAAGGAGAAGACATTCATACTAAAAGACAGAGAGAACTGGGGGGAGTTATGTGCATCGAGAGCTTGTGTCAGACTGGGAAAACCAAAGTGGAGAAGGAACAGTTCAGCAGAAATGTTCAAAAAAACACTTAGGCTTTGGTTGCAGGGATTTGTGGAATCAAAAATATAAACAGGCAGTACTTTCAATAGCTGATATAATAAACTAGAAGACAGTAATTGCAAGAGAAAAAAAGGTCAAGGTTTGAGTAATAACTGTGATAGTAGAAATACAAGAGGCATCCTAATGCAATGGTTTTCAAACTCTACGGAGTCCCTAGGAGTGCAGAGGAGGGAATAAGTGCATCAGGGCTAAGGTTAGCAAGCTGACCATCATCAAAGATGCTCCAACAGAGAGAAAAAGTAGACAGCAAATGGAACAGAATCAGAAGGAGAAGATAGCTGAGAATCATCCAGATGAACCTATATTAACTTCCTGATATTCTTACTCATTCCTAGGACTACTGCTGGAGGACAGAAATTTGTTCAGCTACACTTTTAAGATGAAGTGTTTGGCTGTTTCCTCTCCCCTCTACCACAGCAAGAGCCTTGGGACATTGTTTACTCACTATCCCAGTCCCAATTTTTCTTTTAAGTTGCAGCATTCAAGCTTCATGCCTCATTCTTTCCCCAGGAATTTCATGGTAGTGTGGACTATGAGAATATGGCCAAACTGGGTAATTCACTCCCACAACTTTCCAAACAGAGAAAACAGAGTGAGGAGGGAAAAAGTAGTTAATTAGAAATCCGCTGCCCTAGGTTGACTTTTCATCGTGATGGCTTTTATATTTGGGTTAAGGCTTTTAGGAATATGAACAATCAACAGTTAATAACATTAAGCATCTGTTCTTTCTGTCATGTTTTTTCATCCCCAGATTTTTAATATGAAGTTATATCTAAACTGAATTTCTGAAATGACATTTAAAACTTTCAGGCGTTACTACTCAGGATTACAGTGGAATGCTGTGAGCACTGTCTGTCAATCACTGTTCAGACTGGACTTGGGTGCTTCAGAGGTGCAGCCCAGTGCTTGTCCATGGGCCTGTGAGATGATTTTGAGATAAGAGAGGTGTGTGTATATGTGAGAAGTTTTGGTAGGGATTGTTCTGCTGTAAGCATTATGCCCAAGAAATGTAGAGGAAGATGAACTGAGTTGGTTAACTAGATCACAAGCATCAATACAAGAAGTGGAAGCCTATGATGAAATATTTTTATGTACACAAATAAAAGAAATTTCTATTTATTTCCTTCCTCTATCTGAGTCATAGCTAGAGTTCTGCAAGCCCATCAGCATCCTCAGCTTGTCATATGGATGACTATAAGGAACATGTTACAGAGGTGAATACGTATAGATAGAAATTCTGAATTGCTCTTCCATGATTACAGGTTAATCACCATTCTTCTTTGATCAGGTAGTGACTGATACCCCAGTTTCCTTATTGCACAAAAACCTTGATCTAAATGCTTCCCTTGCTATCTCTGAAGACCTGAAGACTTTTTCCTCTTCTGAAATGGACCTGCTTTTTGGTTTACATAGTAGGAATATTAGTATATTTCATTAGGCAATGTTTCTAATCAGAAATAAATGAAGTATTTGAATAAACTCAGGAGTATAACATTGAGGGTTCTCTAATGCATAGCTTGCAATATTTATTATTTATTTAATTTGTAGCAGATTTTTTTATAAAGTCCTAAAGATAATTGTGCAGCTTTCCAAATAATATTTCTTTGTACAGAAGAATAAGATTCTGAAGAATAAGTCATGAGTTGATGCTGCTACACAAGTGTATCTGCTAGCATTCATTTTTAGCACAGTTCTGTGGCTACAGTTAAGATATCTGCTGCTTGCATGAGATTATATTTTTTTTCAAAAGCATGATGAATGTCAGTTATTCTTCCTTGCATTGCAATTCCTTGAAGGTGCTATATTGTCCTCTCATTCACAGTGGTGACTTTGCATAGGGAGGTGACTGTCAAAAACTATTAAATGAAGCATGTTATATACTCTTCTAGGCATCTCGAATTTATAAAAGCTGAAATAAGATACAATTTTATAAATTGATTAAAATCACAGAAACTGTCTTTCACTTGTTCTGCACAGCTGTAGTTAAAGCTGTCTGTGCATAGGATCAAAAAATGTCTGTGGCTCTTCTAAGTAAATGTGTTTTTGTTAAGATGGATGTGAATACATGTGTTTCAGATATGTTTCTGATGTTTAGAAAAATGGGAACTAGCTAGCTACATTTTTTCAAGATATTTATGCAATAAATCAATAAAAGTTGAAATAAATACCAGTATGCCATTTTTAAATGCTCTAATATTTGTTCTCCCAGAGAAGTCTTACATCCATTTGTTTCTGGACACAAATAGTTTGAAAAACAGTCAGTAAAGGCTTTCAAAGTCATCCATTTATTTTCAACTCAATAAGTGTGTTTTGTTCTTGGTGATTTTTTATTTTTAAATAGCCCCATTTAATGCTCAAATATATATTTTCATCTAAATATCTCTGAAGTTACTGTCTTAAAATAGAAATTTAAATCTGAATATGAACTTAGCTTGTATATCTCTGTTTCTACAAGTATTCATGTATCCAAATACATTTCATAGTTTTATATGAAGTTCTTTTTGTACCTCATGGTTTGGACACCAAGACCCAAATTGCTATTACAAGGCTGACTCAGCTCAAACCTTTTATATTTGAATTCCAAGGCATAATATATATTTCTGTAATCTTATTTAACCTCTTGTCATATAGTGATAGACAGGAAATAGCATGCAACAGGTAAAAAAGATGTAACATTCTTTTAACAGAAAAATCCTTATATATTGGAGTTCATTGCACACTCAGTAACATGTATGTTCATTTCATAGTAAATATTTGAAGATTAAATTCTATTGATTTTGGCAAAAAAGGAACAAAAAATATGCATCTGTAGTGATAATTTCTATATTTTTAGCCAAAACTTAATGATGTAAAAAGCTTAAATTAGAATATTTTATTTCTAAAAGAAGTGAACCTTTTATAAAAACACTTTCTGGTATTTTCCTTTGGCTGATAAGTAATTTACACTCTTGGGTGAACATATCTGTCTTTGAGGTTTCAGCTATGAGGTTTCAGTTTGAGGCTAAAGCTCAACCCTGGTGCTTTCCAGGAAACACTCATTAATTTCCACTCTAAGTAAACAGTAAGTAATAATCCTTCCTGATCTATTTATTTCTTAAAATAATTTACGAAAAGAATTTGCAATTGTTGGAAAGCACTGATGCAGTATGTATGTGCATGCACACATACCCATTGTTCCCTGTTCACATAATTCACATAAATCGGCCCTTTTTACTTGATATTTAGTAAGTTCAGCCTAATTCATTTAATTTCTCTCCAGTACTACATCTCTGAATGCTATCAGCTGCAATTCCAGCTTACAGGTTATTTTTATATTATCTGTACTAGTTTTCTGTTCAAGTTAGCCATTCATTAAAAAATGTATACTCATGTAAAAGTATAAATACACAGATATATAAGGGTTTTTAAGAAATAATTAGGAAAGATTTATTGTAGACTTTTTCTGGATAGGCGCTTGCCCTGCCTGTATCATTACAATGGTGAATTATATGACACATCTGTTACACAGTTCATTTATTTTCTTTGAATATCTCCCCAGGAAATGAACTACGTGTGTAAAGAGTGTGTTGTTTTGTCTGTCTGTTAGTTTTGAACTGCTGAGAATTTAAGCTAATGAAAGCACATCCCACAGTGGAATGGCGATTGAGATATCTCCAGAAGTTTCCTCTTGCCTGAGTGGTTGTTAAGAAAATGTCTCTTCTTTCTGTAAAGTGCTGTTTCTTCTAACCAACATAGCCTGTCCACCACAGGCAAGGTAGTTAGCAAGGAGATGAAGAGTTATTTACTATGGCAACTAGAGCTAGGTTCTAGACCTGTACGTTCATGAGCCTCTTGAAGAATCTTACAACAGGGAGGGAAGAATGAAGATCTTGAACATGCCTTGTCTTGTTCCCTTTCTCCACTTTAGCACTGCTGGTTACATTGATGATAATTTGCAATTCTTTTGGTTATCTAGTATTCCTTTTAAGTGGAGGGTAATCTCTGGAAAAAAAAAAAAAAGGATATTGAAGAAATTTGGTGATTTTTTTTTCTTTTTTCTTTGTAGCTTGAGATTTAGTTTGCACTTTTTTTTTTTTAGTTAATCCAGTAGGATGTTATTAGGTGCAGAAATAAGACTAATATAAAGAGGTTTGTTGTTCGCAATCTCACTTCAGCTCTAGAAAAACAGATGTGTTCCCCACTAAATGATATTCTGAAGCATTTGAGGTGATAAAACAATTAATATTAAAGATATCTTAATTTATTTGATTTATAAAATAGGGAATGTGCCATTCTAAGCTAATTAGAACTTTCCAAGGAATATTAAATCTTATCAATATCTTAACAATTATCATATCAAGCCTTAAGATAAGGATGCTGTCAGTGGTGAATTATAGTTCAAACTCAAGTCTTTTTCTAATTTATTGTTTATTTCAACTTCAATAGAGAGATCTTTTCCAATCTTGCCCACACAAAATGTAGTTACTGTCACTATTTGTAGTCTTTACACGTCATGATCAATTCGATATATAATTTCTACTTTATTTCTGCTCAATCTAAACGTTCTGAAATATGTTCTGATGTAGTACATCAGAGATGTGAGGGGCTGGAGAGTTAAAATGAGGGGGAAGAATAGTGATTTCCTATTACCCTTGGATTTGAAAGGATAAAGAAAAACGCAAACTGATTTATCAGGATGCTTTCTAGTTCACAGAATATGAGAGTTATTAGTGTTATTTCCAACCCTGGAGTACGGGGGCTCCCCAGGTAGCAAAGGCTGACCACTCATTTAACTTTGCTATAATGAAGGTAGAGGAGGCCTCTGGCTTTGCTTTCTGTTGAGTTTACTGTATGGTCTCCTATTCTCATGCATATTTTTGAGTTCTTCCTCTCTCCTTCTATTCCAGGAAGGCAGTAAAGCCTTATGGAAGTTCTTTGGTCTGTGCTTGGACTGTATGGATAGCAAATAGTGATCTGAAGTGACAAAGGCATGTAGCAAACTTTTTGGAAAGGACAAATAAGTTTTAGCCTTCTGCTGACCGGAGTCTTGCACGCGGAAATGGAAGTCTCTTATATTTCAATATATGCAATAAACCACTGGTATTAATTGGGTAACATATTGTACAGTTTAAAAGCGTTATAGATGACCAGATTCTCAGCTGATATAGAAGAGATGCTAGTGAAAACCTAACATAATTATGGATGCCTCTTTTGGCTCTGTTTCTATCCTCCTTTGATATTCATATAAACACAACTGTGTAGAAACATTACCTGATAGGAATAACAAATGCACCTTCATTTTTCTTCTCCAAGCACACATGCAAGGTTGTGTGATTTTACTCCAGACCTTTCGGGAAGAATGTTGCCTAACTGCTGGGACCACTACTTTTGCTCCTGGCTTACCCAAAGCTTCTCTGTGTCAGTTGTGTATAACTCTCTGGTAATGTGGCACAGTTTATTGATGCCTAAACTGCTATTAAAGGACCTTGTCTGCTGCATGGGAATGCTATGAAGCATGATAAATTTCCCTATTGTGAAACAAAAATCAGGAGATTCTTAACCTACAAGTATAATTAGGAATTAAATCTGCTACGTTCTTAATATGGCGCTCCATGTTTTCCTGCTTTGCGTCTTATCAGTATGCCTCTGTTTGCCATAACATCTCTTACATCTTGCAGGAGTTTTACTTTCTGCTTTATCCAAGTTTTATGCAAGGCTATCTTGAGAAATGGTCTTTGATATCCGGAAGTACCTCTAAGAAAAAATGAATTTCAGATAATTAAGAAATACTGTAGTATATTAAAATAACTTGTTAAAAATCTGCTATGTTTCTCAGCTTTGTTTCCACTTTGTACATTTTTTTTTGTTGATTTTTCAAAGAAACCTCTTGTACTCAAGTGTTTGAGAAAGATCCTGACATAAGAATGAGACATTGCCAGGCAACATAAGTACATTTCCCTTACTATCTCCCTCCAGCAGACAGTTCATCGAAGTGCTCTTTTCTTTAAACTCCAGATGAAGCTTCTGTACCTTGTTTACCAGTGTTAGGCCTTTGGAGAGATTTTGGGAAAATTCTGTTGTTGCTGTCTGTGGAACTCAGATCTGCTTTTCTTTATCTGACAGGGAGTAATTGGTACCAGTCTCGCTAGGAGAGATTTCATTTACGAGTAATGTTGTGGAGTATCTTTTAAATGTTGATGTTAAGTAGGTAGGAGACAGTTGTATTAGCTTGTCAGTAAGTGTGACAACTCTGAAATCACTCAATACTGGGTTGTCAGAATTGCTGTGCTTTTCTGAATATTTCAGTATAATTATGGTGAGATTTCTACTTCATTACTTCTGTGATACTGTGTCCCTCAGCTTCAGGTTAAGAATAATTGATGTACTTTCATCTCTACAAACATTTAAGTATGAATGTTTGCAATATCACTTAGGAAACAATCGAATTATATTTGCTGCTTCATGGCTCCTACACCAATACAGCATTTTCTACCTCTGAGGACAGGCACCTTTAACCTGCAAAGACCTATGTTGCATTCAACATGTGTCAGGGTTCAATATGATAACACCACTTATAAAATGACCTTCAAGACTTTGCCCAAAATGCGGCTCCATTTCTTGACCGTAGCTAAAGGTTTTATTCTCATTTGTCAAATTCCCATACCGTATGAAGTGAAAGAAAAAACAAAACTAAAGTGAAAGATATTTTACTTTAGTCTGTTAAATGAGAGAGATTAAAAACTACCACTTTTTTGGTAGCTGGAAAAGACATAAAATTATAATTTCAGAGGAAACTTGCTGAATTTTAAATTGCACATTTTTCTTCTAATCTTTAATTTCTGCTGTTGTACTTATTAGAAGATATTACTGTGATATTTTTAAGTAATGGAATTCCATGCAACTTTCCAGTCCTGACAAAGGATGATAAATACGGTTTATAGGCCATTAGTTTGGATGATCTTGGACACTTCCAAAACTTTTCCAGATGTCTCCATCAGAGTTGTGTGAATAATTAGTATCTTTGTTTTCTGACAGTTCCAAACAATAAAAAGAACCATTTTCACTCAATGCAAAATGACATTTTAAAAATCTTTCTGCTAAATAATGACTGTTTCAAGTAAAATCAAAAATTTCCGGTAAAAGGAATGCCTTTAGTTAAGATCCTGGATATTTTAGTACCTGATTTTAAAATGAAAACAGGAGAATTTTGGAGAAAAAGGTCCTAGTTTTCATTGAAGTTTAGGTGCCTTTCACAATGATGAGCAAAGAGAGACACATATTCTCTGCTCGAGTTTAACCTGTATTTATTTGTTTATTTTTACTTCATGAAATTTGACAATTTGACAAAGACTTCTGGGCTTGTCAACCTGTTGCTTACTGATATAAATTTCCTATCACATTGCTTCCAACCAGGTTTCATTTCAGTGCATGTCTCAGCAGTAGTATGGGAACTTCAGGATGAGGTGCTTGTCCTCTGATAGCAACATGCATGCTCTGTGTTCAGACCTAAGGCTGATCTGCGCAAATGTTTCTTTTGGTTGCCTGAGGCATAGCAGGCACTGAAAGGTTCCTTGGATTTGTTATCTGTTGAAGAATAGTGTGCAAATAAGGAGCTTTAAGTGAATGATGTGTTTTCTGGGAACATGCTGCTTGCTAACTTATTAGGTTTCCCTGGACAAGAAAATGAATATAAATGGCCAGCTGCATTCCAGTGTCTTGATTTCCTTGTAATGTATTCCTTTGCTCTGTCACATGGTGACACTCCCACACAGCTGCTAAAATGCTTTTGTTGTTGTAGTGGTTAAAGGAAATTGCTGCAATTAATTTTGCTGTCTTTCTTCTCTTTGATGTGTCATTACAATTTCTTGGATAACTTTTCAGATTGGGTTCTGTTCAAAACCAGTCATAGAGGGACAAAAAGTATAGGGGGGGAAATATTTGAGCCCTATTTATGCATGCTTATGTTTCTGTTTTGGTATAGGTATAACAACATAAGGAACACAAAGCAATACATATACATACCTTGTTTCTGTTACTTGCATACAAATGCAATAGGCAAAAAATTTGACTTCTTCAAAACTGAAAAATCTAAAGAAATGAAATGGATGCAGGTGCCTCAGTTGAGCTAGTTTTATTTCCTAATGACTATAAAGAATGACCAGACCATGAACTCTGAGGTTATGCTTCATTTCATGGGTACAGCACATTATGTTCTGAGCAGTTTCTATTTGTAGTCTTGAAGCAGTTTTAATCTTCAAGTTCTGTATAGACTTTACAGTTTTTTCTTCTTTTCATTGGGTTGCCAAATAATCCAGTTTTCTGCTAGTTTCAGATGCTGCTGAAATGAATGAAATTGGTCCAGTGCTAAGAACTGTATGTAGATTCTGGGATGAAATAGACTGTGGAGTGGAAAACTTGGTGGCATTTTTTTATGAATGAAGGAGAAGAAAGGGGAGACCTCCCAGTTTAATCACCTGGATATTATCGTCAAAATAGATGTTAAATGCACAACAGGTATTTATCAAACTTTCAGCTATGGATAGAGATGGAAATTGAAGTAGTTTAAGAAAAAGTAAATTGGAAATACTCCAAAAGATAGAAACAGGATTCTAGGCATATTCAGAAACAAGCAAACAATGAAGTTAATAATCATTACTTTCAGCTTCTAGTTGCATTATTAAATAAATAATACTAGTATAGAATAATATCTAATGGTGGTCACCTTGCAAGGATGATTTTACCTCTATCTGAAACACTCTTGAAAGGATAATAACAGCCTTCAGGTCCTTCATGTGGCTTTTCTAATCAGTGGAATAGAAAGAATCAAAAACAGAACAAAGGACATATTTTTATACCCTAGCATTTGTGGGGAAACTGAGGTGCAGAGAAGTTGAAGCAAGTTGCCTGTTAAAGTGAGTCTCTACTCTCGCTTTAACCAAGTCTCATTCACTTGGCACTCCCACCCTGACACCCATCAGCTGTTAGCACGTGTAGCATACCTGAGCTGCTTTTGTCTGCCCTGAGGGTTTTCACAGACTTTTTCACGAGCCAGGGCTGCAACAAATGCCGTTAGTGAACTAGGAAATCTTACCTTCTGAACTTTGTTTTTAAACATTTCCTCTGGTAACTGTGTATCAATGCATACTAAGGTCACTTAGAGTGCTGTGAGATAGTCTGCTCATCTGCTTTGTTTGGTCCCCCTCCAGTGATTGTGTTTTCTTAAAAACTTGGAGAGTAATTACTGAAGGAGAGTTTTTGCGAAAAATGGTTGTTCTTTATACTCACAAAACTGCTTCTTGCAATTGATTGTGGTTGGATCACAGATGTACTTTAGTAAGGAGGTCTCCTGGATACAGCTGGGTGTGTAAAAATAAATAAATAAATAAAATAATCTGAGTCATTCTGGACATGACCTTGAATCTTGGAGCAAGTTTACACCAGGGGTTCATCCAAGGTAGCTGGTGTTCCTTGGCTGTCCATTACTTGCTTTTCATTGCTTCTCCGTGCTGGGTAACTTCATCCATTGGATGAGAACAGTTAATCCAATAGTGTAGACTAAGAGAGTGGCAGTCTAGTTGGGGGGAGATGGGGAGCAGAACGAGGTGGAAAGGACAGCTTGTATTTATGAGCGTGTCTTTTGTGTTCATAAAAGTCAGGCAGGAATGCACAGCCAGCATCAAGGATTATTTTAGCTGGATCTGCTTTTGATGGAAAACATTTTGCATAGTAGTGACCTCTCAAAAATCATGGTAAATTAAAAAAAAAAAAAAGAAAGAAAAAAAACCACAAGAAGTCAGCAAACCTGCTTGCAATTTGTCTGAGTATTGATATAAATTTAGGATAATGTAATTAACTGTTGCAGATGAAAAAAATGATATATTAGTTCTGCATAGTTTACTCAGCAACTTATAAATATTGTGTATCAACCTTGCACTTTTGTAGGGAAGGATTCAGAGGACACGATGCAAGCCTTCCCATGTATTTGATGGCCTATCCCTGCACTTAAATTCACTGGGACCAGGTTCCATTCTCCCTTTTTCAGGATGCAGACAACTTCCTCTGCTTTTTAATTTGCAAGCTTGGACTCCATGAGAGAAAGCATAGGTCTCAGTGATAAAGGAACCCATCTTTCTGTGGTTAAAGAATTGCCTGAGTCTTAGACATCCAGGTTACAGTCCAGGCATGAATGGTAGTTAACATGTTTTAAGTAATGAGTTCTGTAGTGTTGTAGGAAAGTGTTGTTCAGTAACAAACATTCGTGTTGCTCTTTCGAAGCGCTGCTTTTTGTATAGAATATATATGCATATATCTCTGTTTGCTTTATAAAGACAGCATAATAAACTTTTACTAGTAAACTGGCAGGCAGCCTTCACTAATAATAATATACTGCTGCTACTACTGCAGTTATTATTGCTGTTATTATTTTAACAACTTTAAAATGAATTGTATAAATGAGGAAGGATGCTTAGGTCTAGGAAGTTCAAATACAGGCAGTTGCATTTCCTAGGCCATTGACAGTGTTAAAACCATTGCAGTCGGGTTTTTGTGCTCACAACCTGAACAGTTTTCCCTCCACACTAATTTGGCCGCACTTTGTTTCCTCTACCTCTCTGATGAGAGTTCAGTTGTTTCTCATTTTACTGATAGGCAATAAAGAGATTTTGCACTGGAGTTCAAGGAGGCTTCTCTATCACGAAAATTTTGTGCCTGAAAAGATTAGAGAGTGTGCTAAGAGCCTGTCACACCTCAGTCCTAATCCTGCTGCCTCCTGGATGAGGCACTTAAACCTCTTTGTGTTCTGTCTATAAAATACATTTAATAATGCTTAATAGCTTTACTGTCCTTTGAAAATGCAAAGAGCTATGTGAGTGCTGATTACTTTTATTGTGCTCCCTGATGGAAGGCCTCAAAATATTTGTGTTAACTGGTGCTGCTAATGCATTTTCTGGAATAATCTTAGTTAACAAAGTGAAACAGTTGCAAAATAAAAACTGCATTAGCTAAGGTAGAGGTGGTGACACATGCAAAGAAGGTTGGGATGTTAAAGCAGTTAGCCTTGCTGGCTCTGGTGGTGCCCTACACATTCCCACAGAGTATTTGAAATGATTCTCATTCGTCTGAGAAATGCATTTTTGTATTTTCACAGTGTGGCATTTAAGTGGTAGCAGATTGACAAGCTCCTAGGAATGGGATCATAAATAAACGTGACAAACGTAACACCTGCAACGTCCCTATCTCAAGCTATGTTTATGGCTTTGAATTGTGATTGTTGTGCAGAAATTGGTTTAGAGGTATTCGAATTTAACAAGGAAAATATATATTTTTTAAAAGAATTAGCAGTAATTAACAGCAGATGCTCCTTTCTCTGATCTCTTTCATTTCTGACAGAGTTTTTAGGTTCAGAAGAGACAACCTGTAAAGTTGGATTGGCATTTTGATATATTATAATTACACAGGCAATGGAAATAGAGAATTATGAAAGCGACTACAAAGTGTGCCACTTGCTTGATGTTTGCCTATTGGTTTTCTCTCAAAAATCTAACTATTTTTTGTCAGTTCCTAACAACAGAAATGAAAGTAATGTTCTTTTAAAAAAGTGAATGCACAAGACTATTTTTTAACAAAATATTTGAATCCAAAATGTTAGATTTTAAAGCTTTATGATCTTCAGTCCTCAAAATGCATCTTGATTTAAAATACTTCAGTTGTATAAAACATTAAGGCAGTCTATCCAATCCATTCTCTAAATACTCTGAGGAAGGAGAACTTAATAAAAGTTCATTATAATTTTGGAATTTATAATTCCAAGATCTGTGGAATAAAGTAGGTATAAGCAGCATTACAAAAATAGCCTTGTGAATGATGAGATTGGTGGAAAATAGAATTTATGATTCTCCATCTCACTTCTCCTTTTACTCTTATTTGTCCTGTTGTTGCCATATATGGGCAAGGCTGTTGTTTATGATCACAGTGCAAGTTTCAGCCACATTTTGACTGTATTAAGTACTTTCATGTCTTAGCCTTAAGGGTTGAGAGTTCTGACGCAAGCCATGCAAGTTCAGACCGGGCTATGCCAGATAAATGTATAGACGTGGTCTCACTTCTTTTCTTGGAGAGACTGAACATTGGCACTGGTGGCACTACAGCAAGCACAAATTTCTCATTTTGACTCAAGAGTGATGGCTGAACTATTGATTATTTTTTTTCTTCTTAGGTTGGGAGAAACAAATACTGTTTTGCCATTTTCTGGGAGTTTCTTGAGAGCAGAATTTGCAGTAGGAATTATTTCTCTGTTTGTCTGTTTCATCTGTGCAGATATTTTTGAATTTATTGAATGGTTGCTAGCTCTCAGGTAGCAGCACTTGTCACTACTTTCCTGCTGTCTTTGCCAACCTAATTAGTGCTTTGTTCCAAATGTGCCTTATTATATACAATCATTGCGTAGCTGAAATACTGTACTGAACTATATATAACAACTTTTTTCTGTAGCAACTACTTTTCCAAGTACTGCAGTAAGACAGAAAAAGAAACTGGTTAATGTATGCAAGTATAAGGTGTGGTGTAAAAATGTTCCATCTTCTCACGACATTTTTGTAAAGTATACTACGCTATATATTTTTTTAATATAAGAGACTATTAAAAAATCCTGGTGCTACCAAGTCAAAAACTTTCCAGACAAGTGAACAGGAGATTTAGAAAAGATAACATTTGGAAACTGATAGTTGGACCAACTGTTGTTCAGTGTGTAAGTTATCTGGAAAAAAGAAATGAATACTGTTGATAAAAATTGCAGATGATACTGAGTTGACTAAGGTGATGAAGATGAACTTGAGTTAAAAAGCATGCTGTCCTAGTTTCACCATCTCCAGAAAATAGCTGAACTTAATGCTCAGAGATCAGCACGAATTCAGCAATGAATAGGGTCTTACATAAAAATAATTAGATGTACCAAGTCAAACTTAGTGTTTTCAGTATTGTTTTTTTGTTTGTTTATTTTTCTATAATGGTAGGAGATTATAATTTCCGGTACTAATTTAGAGTATGAAACTTTTTACCATGGAGTACTACAACCAGAGTATATAAAAAACTCTGAAGTAGATTAAAAGTATACATGGGTTTAAAGTAACTGGAAAAACTTTGAAGGAAGAAAATTTGAGGGTTGTTAACTACAAAAAGACTATCTCTGGCTCTGGAAGTCTCTGAGCTACATACTAGTTGAGCCCAAGAAATCTTTCTCTAGAAACATGACCTTATGTTTGTCCTGCTGTTTGTTCTGCCACAAGCATCTGGTATCAATTGCTGTTGTAAATCGGATACTTTGCTAGATGGACCTTTGATATTACTTTTAAAAGCTTTTTACTGCTTTTGATTTGCTTTCTCTCAAAGCACTTTGAGTCAGAGTCATTCTTTACAGAAAAATGTTGTTTACTGCCTTGCAAAAATTGCTTGAAATTTATATTTCAGGCACTCATGGTAGTTAAGGCATATGGTACAAACATATAGGTAGGATTACATGGAAAAAAATGAATTACTGAAGTGGGAATAGAAATAGTCTAGACACTGTATAATTGTGTCATAGGAGTCTTAGTAGAAGCTACAAAATGCTGATAATTAAAAGATCTCCAAATGTTAATAAATACCCATGGAGGCTTTATTGTTGTAGGGTTAAATCTGCAGTCATCAAGTATTAGATAATGTTAATTACTGGGTAAATTGTTTCTGGCAACATCAAAATGCAACCTATTAAGTCAAAAGCCATTAAGCTAAATTGTGAATTTAGTAGTTTTTAGATATCTGCTTGGTACAATTTTACATATGTATAGAATCATGGAATGGTTTGGGTTAGAAGGGACCTTTAAGATCATCTAGTTCCAACCCCCTGCTATAGCAGGGACACCTCCCTCTAGACCATGTTGCTCAAAGTCCATCCAACCTGGCTTTGAATGCTTCCAGGGAGGGGGCATCCTCAACCTCTTTTTATAGATGTTCTTCCATGGACTTGCTGTTTCTTCCATTATTAACTGCCTGGAAGAGAGAGATATATTAAATGTTTGCACTTATATGGCACATCCTGCTGCTTTATATTAGCAAGTATAATGAGTTTTAGGGTTTTTGTTTTGGTTTTTGGTTTTTTGCACATAATCAATTTAATTACCACCTACTCTTAGCTGAATGCTCAGAACACCTTTCTGGCTTTTCAGACGTTCAGATTTCCACATACATACAAGAACTCATGCAACAGTTATTGTGTTCTGAGTTGGCGGTCACTCAAAAGTACTTTTCATTTCTCTGGGAATTAAATAAGGATGGTCTAAACAAGGCTTTTAGTCCATAACTCTTTTTCTGCTGGCAGGCATATGACCTGTGAATGTCTCAGTGTAGATTTTGGCCACAAAAGGGTTTCAAACATATAAAAAGCTCATGCAGTTGGTCAGTCTGGTAGATGAAATCAGATAAGGGTTATATATATTAGCAGCAATTGATTTATTACCAGTGCAGTGACGGACTTTCTCTTTTCTTAAAGCACAGTAATAGGAAATTCAGAATTCAACATTTTCTTTCAGAACTTGTCAGCGTTAAAAGAACACTGATATTTGGGAATGCAGTGCATATCAATACATAATTTTGGTAACATTAAAGTGCAGGATGGTCTGAATGATGAAGTGAGTAATGAGTTATTCATCATTTAATTTAACCTCTTGTAAAATTATTATGAATTATCTCGCTTGAACAAGAGTGTGTCTTAGACATAATAATTAAATCTTGATTAGCGTTATGAATGACAGCAAATTCATGGAACATTATTATGTTGCTTGGATAATAACTACTTCTTTTGTCAATAGCAGTCCCCTCATTTTCAGTCTCGCTTGGAGCACATTTAAGTATGAGCTTTTGTATGTTGTGTCACTATCTTTTGTAATGTCTTTTTCTTTATATTTACACAATGCAATGCAATCCGTTAACTTCCCTAACCAATTTGGCTTAAAGTGTAACAAAGTTCCTGGTATTTCTCACTAGAGGGCATGTTTTTCAATGCTTTATCATTTTGACCTTTTTTTTTTTTTCTTTTTTTTTTTGTTATCATTCTGCCTAATTTCTCATCTTCCAAGAATGGTTACCAGAATCAGGTAGCACAGAGATAATTTAACTTTTTTATCTCTTGGAGTTTCCACGGTTTTTTATTAAGTCCCTGTCTTTGTAGATGCAACTTCATATTGGAAAAATTCTGTATTATTTCCAAGTTCTCTTCAGAGTTGTTATTTCTAAATTTTATATATAAGCTTAATGTTCTGGGTTGAAAATTTCTCTCTTTTCAATGGTATTTTTTTAATCTTTTTATCTTTTTTCCGTATGCCATCATGACAGCTTGATTACAATTTTTGCTTTTTCCTATGCAATGATTTAAAAAACAAACAAACAAACAAAAACAAAAAAAAACAACCACGACTAAAGAAGAAAGCTGTATGGAGTTCCTCTAGAAATACTTCATTACTCTTAGTCATATACAATTTAAATATTTGAATTCACTTAATCTATTTTATGTTTTTATGAAAATAAATATCTTTGTTAATGCCTGTTTAGTCAAAGCTGTTATTTTTATCAACTAAACTTACAATAAAAACCTTCAAGTTGACTTGATAAGGTTTCTATGAATTACAGTTGATGTACATCATTATATTACAGGCTTAAACCTTCAGCAATCAAGGCTTTTGTGTTAGCTGTTTTATTATAGAGTCCAAAGCTATCAAACTGATGGATCGTTTAATCCCCTAAAATAAAAACACATCAGTTTTCTTTTTCAGCCTAATTTTCTGAATCTTCATTGAAATAACCATTAACATTCCAGGTATCAAGAATGTTGTTCACCAATTCTTGTAGGACTTTTTTATGTGAAGTATTCATATTTAAATACTTTAAAAGACTTTATCATTGCTATGAAGTATTCTTCTGTTCTCAGAGCATGCTAACAAAATATCCCCCCTCTTCTAGACTAGTGAGGTGTTTTCTTTTCTACTCTTTTCTCTTTAGCTTTTGTACAGATCACGTAACCTCTACAATCTGAAGTTTTGTATGCAGGCCCAAGGAAAAATACTGCTAGTAAAAATCTATGACTTGAAGGATTTGAGACAAAGTATGGTAAAAGCAAGACCAAGATAGTCTGAAGAGCTAACTGGAGGGAGGAAGGAGAACTGAACTGAAAAAAGAGCCTCCTTATATAAAGATCTTTCCTATCCCTAACCGTTCAGTGGCTCTGTAAGCTTCTTTTTGGCTTGAAAGATATATGTTTTGTATCCATATTCTTTCTCTGATTCTATTAAGCTTAGCCACAAGTAAAAGGGGTCCTGTTTTGTATACTAATGGCATGGCTAATCAGATGCTTTAAGTTCTACCAGATTTGTTAGTTTTTGCTTGTTTTCTGCCGTAGCACACAGTTATTGTCTTGTATGCAGAGATGCTGCTACATTTCAATGGCTGTTGATGTTATCCTTAAGGTCTTTTTTTTTAAGTTGACAGAAAAGACTAGTTAAAGGTAAGTTTGTTCTTGCACCTAGATTGAAACTAGACTTAAGTCATGACTTTCATGACAAACATTTCTGCGTTCAGCATGTTGTACAATAGTAACTAACAGTTTTTCTGAAATAGTAAAAACAAGTCTGTTACACAACCATGTGAAATGATGGCAGCATTACTGACTGATATCCACTGCCTGCCAGCTTCAAATACCACACTGGGACACATGTCCCTGCATTGTTGTGGTTCTCTTCAATCTCAGAGAAAAGCATTATATTACGTGCTGTCATACCAAAGCAAACACCAAGCAGGAAAAATAGTGTTGTTTGTTCTTCATTTATAAACAACGGTTTCTTTCTGCTAGTTTCGTTCCTAAGTGCTTTAATTAATGCTTTGTAGTTAATAATGGAACTATTTTAAGTTTCAATTTTACTGATTCAGGCTGTCTGGTGACTCAGGCAAATGCTACTTCACCACTGCAACATCTGAAACTTATCTGTTACACTGCATTTGGTAATAAATGGAAAAATACAAGAAAAAAAAAGAAAGACAAATCTTGTTTTTCTTCTTTTCTATTTAAATTATTACTACATTCATAAAAATAGCAGGTAATGCAATTGGCTAAATACAGTCTTAGTGATTGATAGGTGGGTTTTATTCAGAAAATGTCCGAGCTGTTTAATTTTTTTTATTTTTGATTTTTATTTTTGAATGGTTGTGTATGAATGGACTGAGTAGCTCTTAAATGTTTTCATTAAAAATAATTGTACCATCAACTCTTCTGAAAAACATATTTTCTAAGTTTGTGAACTCCTTTTTAATTCCTTCTCTTCTTTGTTACATCAAGATCTGTATTTCATAGCACAATATTCGACTTTGGAAATGTCTTTTTTTTATTTTTACAGGATAATACTTGAGAGAATGTCAGGGTAAAATTACTTGCAACTAAGTCAGTATATACCTCTAGTGAGCACAAAACAGTAAAACAGAAACAATGTCATTTAATGGGCTTATAATGGTAGTTCACTCTGTATCTTGTCCTAAAGACAAATAGAATCAATTGCATCTGTAAAATAAAAATAAAAATAAAAAACAAAACAAAATAAAAAATAAATTTCACACCTAACACTGAGTAAAGGATAAACAATATCAGTCTAGAGGGAATTTCTACGCATTTCACTATTAGCAAGCTCATATAACTAAAGAAACATGCTGTGGTACAGTAAATGATGTTATGCAATTTTCAATTCATATATATTTGTAATAAAAGTTAATGTTCTTGAAGAGTGGTACTCTTAAAGAAAGAATGATGTTATCTGTTCAGTGAAACAGACACAGGAATGATTATTGTTTTTTCATGTTTGAATTTTGCATTGTTGTAAGCCACCTCATTTTGCATTCCTTGTTTTTAGCACTGTTTAAATACAGATTGAGAGATAATCTCCTTCCTCTAGGTGATATAATCCAATATACACAAGAAAATACCTCATCAGAAAATTCTAATTGTGCTTTGATAAGCATTTGTTTTCTGATTTATTTGAAATGCTGTGTTAGGCCTACTTCCTTGTTGCACTTGCAGTATGATGAATGGTTCACAAGTCTATAAAACAGGGTTTTGCTGTTAAAAGTGTTCTGAGATTAGTTGTTCAGAGCTGTCCATCCATTTTTTTAAGAGGCATTTTCCCATTTTTCTATCATCATGACCCAGGAAATATGAAACTGCTGTGAATGGCTACTCCTTTGTTGCAGTGTGAGACCAGCTTCCTAGGCTACTGGTAATAGATGCTCAGCTGGCTCTTGCCAAGCTCTTGGGACAGGGTGCAGTCAGGACACAACCAGGGAGCTAGAAAATGTTAAACGTTTTGTAGACTGGAGAAACAGTGGACCTTAAAATACACAAAACTCAACCAGAACATTGAAAGAAGATGAAATCTGTTTCATTGCTTTTTCTTCTTGGTTATCTAGTTTCAGTGTACTTCTTAACCTGGTTCTCTGGGTGGTGTTGTTCCATTTATAAAAGTGGAATATTTTTACTGTTTCCTATTTATTTTTTCAGGATTTGTGGATTTAACACTCCATGATCAGGTCCATCTGCTGGAATGTGCCTGGTTAGAGATACTGATGATCGGCTTAGTCTGGCGCTCCATGGAACACCCAGGAAAACTTTTATTTGCACCTAACCTGTTACTGGACAGGTCAGTCTCTGTACTGCTGTTAATTATTTAACTAAGTTAATTTGTTTCCACTGCAATCAGATTACTTTTTAGTTTTTAGTTATCTCATGGATGCTACAATTTGATGGTATGTCATAAATTAAACAGGATGGGCCTGGAGGGGACCACTGGAGGGAGAACTCTTTAAAAAAAGCCTGTAAAGGTTCTGGTAATGTGTTAGTCAAGGAAAACATCTGAAAGTCACCTGCTGCTGGAATATTTTTGTTTCACAGGCACCTGAAAATTCCTCTTGTAATCTGTTGTTTGTTGCTAAGCTAAATTTAATTTAAATTAAATCAGGAATGCTACTCACTTTAATCCATGTAATTACTTATACTCATCTAAAATACTCATAGTATTAATTTAGGATTGGTTTATTCAAGCAGTCAGCCACAATTCACAGAATCACAGAATTGTAGGTGTTGGAAGGGACCTCTAGAGATCATTGAGTGCACCTCTCTGCCAAATCAGCTCACTTGACCATGTTGCACAGGTAGGCGTCCAGGTGGGTCTTGAACATCTCCAGAGAAGGAGGCTCCACCACCTCTCTGGGCAGCCTGTGCCAGTGCTCTGTCACCTTTACTGTGAGGAAGTTCCCACACACATTTGTGGGACTTCCTATGCATCAGTTTGCGGCCATTTCCCCTTGTCCTATTGACACACACTACTGAGAAGAGTTCCACTTTGTTCCTTTGCCTCCCGCTCCTTAGGTATTTATAGATCAGATCCCCTGTGAGTTGTCTTTTTTCAAGGTTGAACAGACCCAGATCTCTCATCCTTTCCTCATAAGGGAGGTGTTCCATGAGCTTTATCATCTTTGTAACCCTCTGCTGGACTCTCTGAGGGAGATGGCTGTCTTTTTTGTACCAGGTAAAAAAATTTCTCCAGTCCATTGGAGTTAAAGGTGTAACTTGCTGTCCTAAATCTTCTTAGCCAGTCTTACTGAGATGCTTTGGTTGTTTCTAAGTGAGAGATAAAGATATGCATCTCTGCCATACAGCAATACCCTGGAATTTATCTGGCAGTCTTCGTAAAATCAAAGCAGGAATTCTAGTTATCTCAGTTCAAACTCAAGTCATTAAAAATTTCAACCTTGAGAAATTGTGTTGAACAGTGAGAGGGGATTTAGCAGAAGAAGGTGGCCACACTAGGAAGAGTTGGTAAGGAAGAGTCATCTTAACTATTGGTAGTGCTTTTCTGTTGAAGACACCGAGATGGCAGAGTTGACAGGAGAGAGCTTATCTGCAGGCTTTGGTTACTCCAGTGCAGAGCAAGAGTGTGGAGTGAGGCAGTTTAGATCCAGCCATGCTTCTGATCTCACCAGTGAGCTGCAGCAGAGGGACTGCAGCCAAGAATCAAAGGCAGTGCCTTAAGCATCTGCAACAATTAGTTGGCTGAATGAACCTAAATTTTTGCTATCAGAAAACTGTTTCTCTTCTCATTCTCTCTCTCTCTCTCTCTCTCTCTCTCTCTCTCTCTCTCTCTATATACATTTGTACCATATGAAAGCAAATATGCCATTAAAAGCTACTACAAACTGCAATTTAGCTTCAAGAAACAACTAATCTGTTCCACATCTCATAATGTATGCTGTGAGAAACTAACTTCTAACTGAAGAACAGAGCCAGAGTACCATTTTTAGCTAAGAAAGAATGCTAGGAAAAGTTTGAAACTTTGGTCTTCCTCAGTTAAAAATCCCATACTCAGAATAAAATGGAGTCTGAGCAGTTGATTCACATGGCTTAATCTCTGCTAGATAAAAGGAAATAATTTCATCCAACTGGAACTGCATATTACATTAGAGGAGAAAATGAAATCATTTTCAAATAATAAGAAATGTGTTTCTGAGGCATCATGTACTTGCTTCACTCTACTTGGTAGGAAGTACACTTGGAACGTACTGATATGCTAATTAGTTTACTGTTTATATCATATTTAATTAATGCCAACAATAATTTTATGCAATAAATTGATGTAGGCAATTTTCCTTTTGAGAATGTTGTAGGGCAGCTGTATGTTATTTGCTAGATTTGAGAGGGAAGGACAGCAATAATTCAAAGCCTGAGTCAGTAGAGTCCTTCCTCTACAGCAACCGTTTGGGAGAATATTACAGGAAGAGTGTAAAAGTTTTTGCTGTTATCTAAATAATGAAGCAATCTGATTGAATGGCTAAAATAATGGAAAAAATAGATTTAGTAGAGAAATTTTCTTTCATCTGTTTCTCTCCATAACATTTAGCAAGTTCTTTACAGGATTTGTGTTCTTTTTCAATGTTTTCAGCTACTGCCTTCTGCTCTGAATCCCCACCACTCTTGCCCTATTACCAGATCTATGCAGTAAAAGCATGTGCAAATACAAATTTAACTACTGGCTATAATCCAGAGTCTTCAACTACAAATATTAAAACCTTTGTCTGTCTCTAACCTATGTTTTTGTGAACTTAAGGCAAGTTCGGTATAATTAACGTGGAGCTTCAAAACACAACACTCTTCCTCTGCCTCTCTGATTATTCAGTGCCAGGCATCCTCTACAATTTGTCAACTCTCTCATTTTTTGCATTCAGGTTTATCTTGTATCTGACAGATTCTTTGTCTGATAGATGGTCATTTGTGTACATCTGTATGTAAAGCTCAGGTCAGTTCAAGTTTTATTACAGCAACATTTTCCATCTTGGCTAGATAAATACAGTCTTGCCTGGCTCATATCTGTCTGAAATGCTATAAAAATACCATTCCTTCTTTGCCTTTTTTTTTTTTCTTGTGAGTGAATCTGATTTTTCTTCTTCCTGCTTACTCCTCCTACTTGGATCATATTAAACATCAGCTTGTCTTTTCTCTGAAGATATCTTTCTTTTCCTATTCTGTGGCATTCTACTTGTTACATTTTCATATTAAGTACATCCGTAATTTTCTTATGTAACTACTCACACTTGGAAAACTCCTTGAAAACACCTGTAAAGCAGCCCTTTGTTTCTTAAAATTTTGCTTTGCCCGTTATGCACTGTTTTGTGCATAACAATTAAGTATGTTTATACTGCTGCTTTCTGTAAGGTTGAGTATCATCATATTATCCCTTTCTATTCCCACTTTACCTTGTAATTATTTAGGACATTCTGTGATGTACTGCACTTTTTCTTATTCAGTTAATGCATTGCCTAAACACTTGAGTCTTGGTTCAAGATCAGGACTTCTATTGGTCTGCTAATCACTTATAGTGAGTTCATTTTGACGGTGTGCAATTGATCCTATTATATTGGCTCAAATGACAATAATTACAGACTAGAAAATTAACTCCCAATTAGGAACTACAGTAGCACACTCACAGAGCTTACATTTAATGTACCGTATCTGATGCAACAAACTAAAAGAAGCCCAGGATAAATGCGTATTTTTTATATGCAGTTTTTGTAAGATAGTGTCTTGTATGAGGCAAATCTAGGAGTACAGTTTGCAAAGGGATGAACCAGATGTTTCCTGTCTGGAGGGTTCCCAAGAAGCTAGACCTTAAAAATGTCATCAGATCAGGGCTGAAATTTGTCAGTCCTGACAATAGGCTGTTTATAACTTTGAGGAAAATGTAGTGTCTCTTCAGAAATAAGAAAGAGTTGTATACTATTATATTTTTAAAGCATTTGCTAGATGGAAATATCACACCCATCAATGATTGCTTAGTTTTGAAACATAATTCTAAAGAAACTCATGGTAGAAAGCTAAATTGCTAACTGAAGTGGGTGACTTCTCACCTGAAACATCCTCAGTACCAGCAAAATGAGAAATACAGTGATGCTTTTTAAAGGTTGATGGAACTTCAACCTGGTAAGCCTGGTGGCCATTACAGGGTATTTATAGGATTCAGTCTAAAGAAGAGAATTGGCTGAGGATTGAATAAACATGACATAGTGGTAAGATGTTTTGAAAGGAGAAGCTGCTTAACATAGCTGTATGGGAATTCGGTCAATAAATTACCAAGCACATGGACAAGGCAGATATATCAAAAGTTATTAAACAAGATCCAAATTTATTGTAGACAAATGTAAAATGACGCATGTAGAAAGAGAATAATCCTAAACTCATACAGTGCACCCTGAGTTATCTTTCCATCTTCCTGTTGCAATAGTTTTATGAAACCAGCAATTCTTTGCTCACTAGCTGTTAAAGACTAAGTAGAATGTAGCTCCCATGCAAACCTTGGTACTCCACTGTGTAAATCTATGCTTTTCTGATTTTCCTTATTTTAACAGGAGTACTGAAAAAACAGACAAGGTATCCATTGAGTTTGCATAGGCAATCAGACACAGATAAGCTCTGAGTCAAAGAATAACTAAGTAAACTGACTTCTCTGTCTGTGAAACTCAGTTGAAGAGGCACAATGAAATAGAGATGATAAGAATTGTATGAAGCCATGAGCAAGTTGAGAAAAATTATGGGAATCCGTGAGTTACTTCTCTTCCAATTGAGCAGTGGAGATATTCACTTGAAATTAGCTGATCTACATGCCTGTACACTTAGCTCAGGGATGAGTGTATATTTGATATGAACCAAACCTGCTGTTCACATCTTATGTTCAAATGATATATATATTTTTATAATTATGGCAAACATTTCTAGAAAAAAAATTATTCTAGAGTGATAAATTAAAAAGGCATTTAAATGTAGTAAATATTTGCAGTTTCTAACAGGTTATTTCTGTCTTTTTATGGACAAATCTTGTTGACAGTTATTTTATTTGGAAACTGCTTGCATCCTCTTCTAGAATTTGGTGATTTTTTTTGTTCTCTTTCTCCTTTGAATGAAACTGAAGTATTTTCCATCAAGCTGATTAGTTTCCAGGCAGCTGTGGATCGCTTCACACTTCAGATAGCATGAATATCATAAAACCTTGGATCATTCACTATATGAATCTGCAGCTGAATTAATGTTTCTTTAATGGGTTTCAAGGAATATTTAGTGTGCTTGGAATTTCTAGAAAAGAGTGTCAAGTGTTCTATGCAAGTAGTACACTCAGAAGATTGAATACAGTAGAAGAGAGTTAGGATGAATTTGCAGTGTGTTTTGCTAGTCCGTCACCTTCTAAAATGTTCCAGCTGCCTCCAGGCATCATACTTTTAATCAGCCTGCCACTTAGGTAAATGGACAACTGTATCTCTCTATTTTTTTTATGTTCCATTGTGTGACTACAAATGCATTAGTTACCTTTGACTTTCTACTAGAAAAATGGATGCAAAGTGAACGCAAATGCTTTATTCAGAACATTTCATTAGTGACCTACTGCTGTTATTGTTTCATAGGAAAAGACCCACATGCAAATAAGATATCAAAATTTGCACTTCAAAAACCATTTGAAAAAAAAACACTCGTTTTTATTTTAATTACATCTTTTATAGCAATAAATTCTGTGCTGTAAACCCAACTCAGTCATCCTGTCATCAGGCTGCTTACCTATTAGAGCTGATTGTATCAACGTGTAGAAAGCTAAGGAATCTCTGGAAATAATTTAATTTCTTCCTCACCTTTTACTTTATTGTTAGGTTTTTGGGATGTTTTACTTTATTGTAGATCCAAAAAGTCTAGGTACATACATGCATATTCCAAGAGGCATAATTTAACATCAGAAATGCAAAAGGAATCAGTTGTGGTTACTATAAATGTGTCTCTACTGCATCTTGGAAACAAAATCTAAAGAGTACTTAATTTTGTAATTCAGAAAACCTGGGCTTATATTAGCAGGAACTCTTCCAGAGTTCAGGGAAGTGCAGAGTAATTGTCAAAGTGATAAACTCTTTAAAAAAAAATAATAAAACAAAAAACAACAAAAAACAAACAGCACACAAAACAACTACATTAAAACACAAATTCAACCTCCACAATATTATGATGTTCACAGTTTAAAGTCTTTAGAAAAAGAAATTCTCTCCATGGTTTTGTAGAGTCAGAAGTTCTCAGAGAGAATGAAATCATTTTTCTATTTAAGATAACTCCTATTTCCTACATAACTTCTAATACCGCTTGTTCTTCTAGTCACTCTGACCTTGGAAGTTCAGTCACTAGGTCGAGGTCATGCTGAATTGTGATGCTGATCTTTCCAAAATGAAACTTTCTTACCAATTTTGATATAGTGAGAATTTTGAACTATTTTTGGCTTTAAGGTGTTCCAGAGTTAGTGTTGAGAATGAGATCTTCCTGTCAATCAGTATAACATATTTCATCCAATTTATGTAATTTTACTAATCTAAATGTTATATACTAATAAAAGTAATAGTAATAGAAATTAATTTTCTTATAATAATTATAACAGTGTTTTTGATATTTTTCCTATCTTATTTGTGGGACCATTTAATATAACCCTCTACCTCAAAAAATAGAAAAGCTGCCTTGGTATTTGTCTATACTTTTCAGACTTGGTTCAGCACTGTTTACATGTGCATGTACTTTTTTGCCTATGTAGAAGATGCTCTGTCAATCTAGCAAGGAAGGACAGCCATGACTGCATGATTCTGAGGGCTAGAGTATGGGGGCCAGTTCACTGTAGTGGCTGAGGGCTTGAGGAAGGGTGAACAGATCTCCTATTGGCCAACAACTAGTTGCACAACTGATGTCAAAAACAGGAGTTCAGCTTTTGTGATCATTAGACCTATTCTGAGGTTAGAGATAGTTGGAAAGTAACGGGACCCACCTGCCCAGGTATGGGCTAAGGCATCTTTGTCCACAGGCTGGCCGTCTTGGTTAGGGGAGCTTTAAACTGGGAATAGTGGAGATGATAACCGACAATCTAATGAGGAAGGTGTTAGACTAGGCTGTCAAGAAAATGCTTGTAGAATAGTATGGACAGGAGAGACCTTGGAAGTAGAACAAGGTCAATCCTAAGTGTTTGAACACAAATAAGGATGTGTTTACAAGACAGCATGATAAGGGAAGCCATCATATATATTCTCTGAAATGAATGCAACTGGGTGCCTCTCTGGATGTGCTATGCACTAATGCATGCGGCATGGGGAACAAGCAGAAAATATCAGGGGATGATGTGCATTTGCAGGGCTGGGAACATAGGGACGAGATGGAAGAGCTCATGAATCTAGAAAACTGGAGTGAATGGATAAAGGCTCATTAGAAAGGACAGTTTGGAACAGCAAGGAATGGAAGTTGTCCTGTGTGCGAATAAGCAGTGGAACTACATGAAGTTCTTTCTAGGGATGTATGAGGAGCTAGGCATGAAGTTATGGGTCAGTATAACTGTGCTTCTGAAAGGGACAACCCTGCAGGGTACAAGCAATCCAGGGGCTTTGTTGATTGCTTTGCTGATAACTTCTTAACAGAGATGTTCTGAGAGCTGATACAGGCAGATGCTTCAGTGGATCTCTTAACTACAAACAAGAAAGAACTGGTCAGAAGTGTGAACATCAGGGGCAGACTTGGCTGGATGAGATATTGGAGATCAAGAACCTGTGAGCATGATCACAAGCCCAGTTTGGATTTTTCAGGGTCTTGCTTGGAAGGATTTTGTAGGATACAATCTCAGAGAGAAAAGGGATTCAGGAGAGCTGGATGATTTTCAAGGATCATCTATACACTTAAGAATGGTTCTTCCTGACATGCAGGAAGTAAAGGAAAAGTGGCAGAAGGCCTGAATTAATAAATAAGAAGCTCATGAAGTAATTCAGGTATAAATAAAAAGTGTACAAGAGATGGAAGTAAGGTAAAGTCATCCAGGAGATGGGGTGCTCCTGTCTAGTGACAGAACACATGGTAATGGCTCAGAGCTGCCTCACAGAAGGTTCAGACTAGACATTAGGAAAATGTCTTTACTGAGATGATGGTTAGGAAATAGAACAAGCTTCCTAGAGGGATGGTTGATGCCCTGTTCCTTTATTTTTCCAACTGCTTCTTAAACACATAAAGTTAAAACTATGTGTTTTTTCTTTGTTATTCCTGGAGCAGTTTGGCAACTGGACCTCATGGTCTTTGTAGATCTCTTCTTCTTTCTTCCTCTTCCCTACCTTCAGTTTCCCTCCCCTCCTGCTTGTTAAATGCAGGATGATCTGAAGTAAATTTCATTGTGAATAGTGTTTTCTTTATCTTTTAATTATTGTTAAAGCATATCATCGAAGAAAGGGGGAAAATCTTAAATTAGTTAAGTAGTTGTCCAAAGCTATTTGGCAGTATTTAAGGCATCCAATGGATGTGATTGATCTTGTCGTAAAACCTCTACTGATGGAACTTTCCTGAGAGAACAGTTTCTCAGGCTGTGTTTCACATTACATAGGATTAGAAAGAATCAGTGGTTAAATATATAATGGTTACATATTGTGCCAAGACAGGCACCATCTATGCATAAAGCCTAGTAATACTTTGTCTGTATTTTAAAATCTCCTATTTAGTCTTTGAATGAACCACTCTTTTGATTGAGTTTGCTCAAGGAGCACACAAGTTTCAGAAAAGATTAGCGAACCTTGGCGGATACTGAGTCGGTAATTTCATTAGTACTGGAAAAGGCAGAAATTGACTATCTGAACCTTAGATTCAAACTCAGTTGTTGCTGTGTTGCTATAGAAGTAATAACTGTGACAAGTGAAAACTGCTGATGTTCATGAGCAACCACTTTTTTCGAATTTGTTTTGCAGAAGTGATAGTATCTACAGCAGTAACTCAAAGGGTGGGTCACTTGCTTGCTATAAGGAAAAAATAGAAACATAACTGCAGAGTTCAGTGGGAGAGAAAACAACCTTGCTTTTAGTGGTCCCTTCTGGTCTTGTCTGTTTTCCTCCCTCAGAATTATATTTGAAACTGATGCTTCAGTTTTATTTCTTAATTGGAAAATGTCTGATTCAAAAACTCCTGAAGAAAAACAAAACAAAACAACTTGATTCCACGTTGAACTGTGCTAATTCCAGTCCAGTACTTCTCCAAATGCCAAGTTGGGAGTGACTCTCAGACTGTGATTCATGCATTGACAGTAATAGCACATATTTTTGAATAAGTAGCCAAAAATATTGTATTTGGTTAAACAACAAGAAATAATTACTGTAACAGTGCTGTAAATCAACTGAAAAGGACTTTAGTTAACTCCCATCCCCCAAAAAATAATAGAGAAAGGAAGCAAAATTAATATTTGATGGTATATTTCCGAAAAACACACAGTCTCATGTTAACTTTCCTTCCTTTGATTTTCTATCCTTGCCTCTGGACAGATTAATACTTCTTCCCTACTTATACCATGACTGAAAAATTAATGAATTAATAACAAATCCTAATTGAATATTGATGAAAAATAAGATATAAGAAGAATTTAGTGCTTGGAAGCCATATGAGAATGAGCAAATTATTAGGAATAGAAAGGAGCATACTTCCTTCAAGAATTTCTCCAAAATACAATCCAAGATTAAATTGATAAAAGAATTTTCAACGAGGAGAAAGTTGGGTTAACTTTACAATTTTTTCTTCTCAGTTTTGTACTCTGTGCCAGACCTTTGCATAAACTGAAGCAAAAGGGCTTTAATTCTACTTTTTTTTAAACGACTGCACTAGTATAGGAAACCTTATTTGTTTGACTTCAAGATTGCTTTTACCCTTTATGCACCTGTTGGCTGTGTGTATAGATTGTTGGTTAAAAAGTTAAAAACTAGTAATAAATTCTTGCTTCTAGTCACACCCTCAGAAACCAAACTCTTTTAGGTTCTTCTCCAGCAATTCAGTTAGAAACAAAAGTATTGATTACAGATCATTGAGTCCAACCATACTCTTGCTCATAGCAAGAGTACTGCCAACACCAGCTGTCAGAGGAGGCAGCCAACATCCTTCCTGACCTGAGACATCTGAGACAGGACACAGGTAGAGCACAGGTGAGGACAGGACTACTTCTCTTATTCCAGACACATTCATCCTTACATAATTTGTAAGCAGTTTGCTTTATCCACAATGAGAGTATGCTGTTGGCTTTTTAGAAATTTCATTTGGAACCATTTTCCAACAAGGTTGCAACTCAGCCCAGAATTTTGCCAACCTGAACTGATCCATATGTTTATTTGTCCTTGGGTGCAGGATTTTGTGATTCTTGTGGTTGAACTTTTTAAGTTTTCTGTAGTCTCTGTGGTACTGAGGCTGTGCTGTGTCGCATCCTCCCTCCACTCCTAATTTTGTATCATCCACAAATATGAAGGTGTGCTTTTCATCATCATCCTTGTAATTGATAAAGCAGCACTGGCTTCAGAGTCCTGCCACACAGTAAGTGGTAATCCATTACTGCTATCTTTTGAGTTTGATAATCCACCCTATATTCCGCCTACTTCTTTCTGCTCAGCCTGTGCTTTCCTGGCTTACAGACAAGAATGCTGTAAACTAAAAGACTTAAAAATTTGAAGTACTCATGTATCATCCTCCCTTTGATCATTTAATGAATTATTTCATCATAGAAGTCAATCAGGGTGGTCAATCATGATACAGTTTCATGGATTCTCCTTGATTTTGTCTGAGATGATCAGTCTTCTACTATTTGTCAGGACCTGTTTCAATCTCTAAGTGATAGATGTAAAAAATACATTGACCAGCTCTTTCAGTGCCCTGAAAAGAGTCTCATTTGTCTCCACAGATTTGAATTACTCCTCTATGTAATTAGTAACTTACAAAGGAATTCTCTAACCTGTCAGCATTCTACTGTTGGAGGCATCTGTCCATCCCAGATTGAGCTGGTACAGATAGAAGGCTGTCAGCAGGCTTTGCCAGTGATATCTGGCAAAAATAAAATCTTTCAATTATTTCTGTCAATTCCATGTAGTCAATCAGTGTTTTTTCCCCCTAGTTCATCAACTGTTTATTGTTGCTCAACTTCCATTTACTGCTTCATAAATCTCTTCTTACTACCCTCCCTGCCCCTCACTAGTTTTAGCTCCAAATTAGTTTTGGTGTAAGTTTTCAAATGCTTTGGTACTCTTCTGCTGTCTGCTTTTATTTCTGTTACATGATCTTTTGCCTTTTAATTTATGGAGGAGTTCCTTGCTTAGCTAAGAGGATCTTCTGCTGAAATACTTGGTCCTCCTCTGATAGAATGTGTCTGCTCCTGAGCTGTCAGTTAGTTTTCCTTAAATTGTTTTCTAGCTCCCCCAGAAGTTCTACCCTATCATGGCTGTAAGAATATTTCTACCTAGTAATTCCCTAAGTAAATTGTAGTACGAACTTTCAAAACTCATCATTTTGTTGTTTGCCTTTCCAACCTACCTCTGTGTTCTGAACGCAGTAACATCTCATGGTTGCTGCAATCAAATCTCCTACCTGTGGCCACATTCACTAGTTGTTTCTTCATGAGCAGAGGATTGATGAGGCATTGCCCTTTGTTATCTGCGCTAAGGAGTTAATTGTTCATACTCTACTTTGATGATAGCTACAGCTGGTGTTCCTTTAGAGTCTACTGTGGGATGTCTCCTATTAATTTTCTTTGTTAATGACCTAAAGGAGGAAATGGTGTGTGCAGTCTTTAAGTTTTCAGGTGACACAAAATTTGTGGGAGCAACTGATACACTGAGATACCTTACAGAGGAATCTAGGTGAAATGGAGAAACGGAATGACAGGAACCTCATAAAATTCAGTAAGGAAAAGAGCAGAATCCTGCACTTCTGACAGGCTGAACTTGCTGCCACTTTCCAAGCTGGATAGCAGCTTTGCTGGAAAAGAATAACAATCTGAGATATGAGCTCAGTTTTGCAGCATGGCAGCAATGAAGTGCAATGTTATCCTGGGCTGTATCAGTAGTTGCCAGCAGAACAAGGGAAATTATTATTTCACCTTTATTTGGCAATCTTTAATCCATATCTGGAATGACACATCCTGTTTTGTACCTCTCAAAAGAGCAAGGGTGTTAAAAACTTCAGCAAGTTTAGGGAAGAATCGCCAGAGAGGTTAGGGTTTGAGCCTTGTGAGGAGAAACTAAGAGAACAAAATTTATTCATCTTGGACAAGATATGGCTTTTGAACATATCTGATAACCTTCTGAACTCTACACAGAGGTTATAAAGACTCTTTATTAAGATGACTGATAAAAGATTGAGAAACAGGAGTCAAAGCAGAAGAGGTTCTGTCTGGATGTAAGAGTGAAAAAAGTAACTATGGACGTTATTAAACTGAAACAGGTTTTGTACATTCATCCTTGAATGTTTCCAAGACCAGACTGGGTAAAGCCTAAAGTGAGCTGGTCTGAGATAACAGCTGACCCTCCTTTGAACTGGAGGTTGGACTAGAGATATCCAGCCCAGGTGATGCTGTGATTCTGTGAACTTTACTAAAGTTAATGTATCATATACAGTACCTTAGAACCTTTAATTCAAATTAACTTACCTTAACATTTCTTAGTATATCCTGATAGCCAGGTCTAAAGAATTATTACAAGAAAACACTTCGTCATTTTGCAGTAAGCAAACCTTTTTTGTTTTGTTTTCAATAAGCTAAGAGTACACAGACAGCAGGATGGTGCTGATATAAGGATGATTAATACATCTGTTACATAATTTGTCCTTCAGGAATGTTATCTAGGCCTTCCTATCAATGGGACACAGAGCTGTAAAGATGTGATAATACTATCAGCTGATGTTAGAAAGTTAGAAAGCAATTTAGGAGAACTAGAGATTCCTATTTCAGATAGTGTTTGTTGACTAACAAAGAAAACAAATGTTGTAGCCTAGATAATAAAAGCACTTGATTAGAAGCCTCTATATCAAAAATGCTGAGCTCCTGCAATTCCCTGGAACTGTAGCTGCTGCCTAGCTCTGCAAATTAAACAGAAAATTCGAAATTGTGTTTGCACACACGAGATATCAATGAGATATTAAACTTCATCTAAATTATAAAACTCTACCTACAACACTACTTATTTATTTTGTGGAGTTCTTTGGTATTTCATACTCACTAGATACTGAAGCAAATATAATTAGAAAATATTTAGAATCTCTTGAATTTATGTAATTTCATTTATAATCTATCACATGAATTCAGCTGGTAGAAAACAACCACACGCAAAGGCATATAGGCTAAAAATTGCAGAACTTAAATTTTTTGACCATAAGTTATACCTGTTGGCAAATCCTTCTTGGTTGGAATATTGTATGTGTAAGCTGCAGTCCATTGAAATATTTTTGTAAAAAGTAAAAAATTAAAATGTCTTTTCCATTTTATGAGATTACATCATATATTTTAAAAGGTTTTATCTTATGAATAGATTTTTATTTTACTTTTAAATTCTCTTGGCTTGGCAAATTGCTCTGTGTAACTTTATTTATTTATGTGTTTTTTAACACAGTGTTATGAACATTGCCTGGTAGTAGTTTGAAGGTTTATAGGAAGCAAGTATGTGCCTTAGTCAGAGATAAAGATTATAATTTTTTTTTAGTATGGGTCATTTGCCATATGATCTTCTGAAACTTCTCTTTCTACGTAAACCTGAAGTGCAAAATTATTAAGCTAACCTCAGAAACAGGTATGATTTAAATTAGCACAAAACCATTAAAGTCTTTTAGTCCTCCAACACTGCTTAATCATATATGAGCGAAGTTGAATATTCCTCTAGTTACAGGAAAAATCATAACTGTTCCAGAAGCAGTGGAAAATTTCACACTTTATTTTTTTAATAGAATTTAAATTTTAGCATCAAAGCAGATTTTTGAGGCAGAGGTAACTGTTCATATTTTTATTACTTAGTTTGAGTGCCTAGTTTTGTTTGGTTTTGATTTGCCAGCAGTACTACTGAGATCTTCTTTGCCTTTGTTCATTTAATTAACGTCCAAACAGAGGAGGAGTGTAAATGAATCCAACCAGTTCAGGCTTTCAGCAGAAAAGTGTGTTCCTTTCTGAAGAGTTATATCACTTCAACAGTGAACGTTATAACTGATAAGTCATCAAATCAATGAAAGCCTTCAAGCTAGAGGCATAACTGCAAAATTCAGGAAAGATGAGTTCAGATTCAAAAGACTGAGATGAGTCCTGTAGTTCAGCTTATCCTTGGAGCATTGTAAATGAGGTGTCAAAGGCATCACAAGCTTTATGTGGAACATTGCCCTGAGTCTGCATATCTGTCAATCCTATGAAGTAGGCCTCATTGCAAGACTACACTTGTTATCATAGCCTGGGGGAACTTAATACATTAAATTATCAGAGTTGCTGATCATATCTCAAAAGCTGCAACAGTTTAAACCACTATTTCTTCAGTGAAATTATTTAGAGACAGAGAAGACCATGTAAATAGCGTTGCTAAATGTTGTACCTTGTGACTAGGTACTTGCCATGCAATGAAAATCACAGTTCTGGGTTGAGCATGAGTGAAATGTGTGTGGAGAATTAGAGTGCTTGGTGTGCTTCTGCCTAGTTGTTCACTGGGATGTGAAGCAAGAAGAAGCAACCATCCTCCTTTATTAAAGTGCTTGTTCATTTCTAATCTTTGCTTTCCCAAAATTGAATCATCCCTTTCTTACAGAAAAATCAATGAGAACGTGCTGTTCTAACAGTGACTAGAAGACTTGTTCCATACTCCAAGCTTACACATCTTATTGCCTGATCCAGTGCTAGAACTCAAACCCGTGAAACTGGGGCAGGTGTATCTGGGCTGGTAGCCACCGTTGCTATTGTTATGGTGAAATTAAGCAATGATTAATCTGTGTTTGTATTACAAGCTGTAATGTGACAGCCACCTGAAATTTCCTTTGACTTTTCCTTTAGCAACAGTATGAAAATTTCTGTCCCCTACCTAAAAGAATAGTATATTTTTAATCAGAAAATCCAATCACTTGTTATAATTAATGTTAAATTTTCATTCAGAAGGCCATAAAAAAATAAAGTATGTAATTTTTAGTAAAATGTTATACTATAAATGACCTAAAATTCCATGACCAGAAAATTTGCAGATAGAATTTTCATTAAAAATATTTATTGTACAGTCTGCATTAATTCTTGGACTGTGGGTTCAGTGTGCAAGATGAAAATGAGTGAGTGGGCATACCTGATGTTGTGAACAGAGAGAAACGGTTCATTTAGTTTTATTTAATGTTGTAATGTAAAGGGTGAAGTTTTAGGTTTAATCATATAGAGTAGAATTCAGCCTCTTGAATGCTTCCTGAGCCCATAAATACATTTACTCTTTATGGAGATGTGATGCGTATTCAAAATGAATGGGAGAAGGATAATAGAACATTTTAGATTACAAAACCAAACAGAAATGAGAACAAAACATAGGGAGAAATGTTATACAAGGAATTGGAACTACGTAAATTAAAGGAAAAAAAAAGGATGAGGATAAAACGTAAGACAGGCAGAACACAAAATCTAAACAAAAATGTAGTTTTAAACAAGTTTTTGCCGTTGGTGTAAAAGTTTAGTGGTATTGGTCTCTTGTGTTCCACCATAATAATGCCTCTTGCTCACAAGTTTATGATTTTGGGATTTTTTTGAAAGACAAAGTTTATTTATTCATTCATTCCATGCACCAAATGAACATAGACTAGAAAATCACATGCTAACTTGCACTCTGAGGTTTGGGAAATCTAATTTGAGGGGAGTGATCCAGGGGAATGGAAATCTCATGCTCCCAGGCTAAAGCTGTGAATATCTCCCCCTTGATGGTATTCACACAGGAATCAAGGGAAATGTGTAGAGGGCATGGTGGAAATCTTTGACATGCTACTGGCTACTGCTGCTCGATTTCGGATGATGAACCTTCAAGGGGAGGAATTTGTGTGCCTTAAGTCCATCATCCTGCTTAATTCTGGTAAGTGGTGTGCTTTGCTGTCACTTGGGTAACTGTCATTGCTTCTGCATGTGGTTTGAGTGCTGCTTGCTTGCTGTCTCTGGTGGTGTTTCCATTTTGAGGTAGCAGCAACTGAAAGGGATGTCAAGACAGAGAAGGTACAGTGGTGTGCATGGAACCCAGCAAATTAACTCCATCAGGGGTTGGTGGACTGAGTGGAGCTGGTGTGGAGGATGATTGGAGCTGCTGGGTGTTGAACTAGGCACAGGAGGTCTTGTTAAAGTTCTCATTACAAGGCACTGAGGTAGCTGGATCCACACTGCAGGCATCCAGAGTCAATGCCTTGATATAAATCTGGTCCTACACTTTCTTGTTTTTGTTTGTTTATTTATTTATTAATAGAAAATTAAAGGAAAATAGTGGCAAAGATGTGGTTGTTTATTATTATTTAGCTTATATTAATAAACTGACATCTAAAGTCCATGCTATCTCCTTACTCCATATTTGATGAAATGTATTTTTAGACTCTAGATGTCATTCTAAGTAACATTAGGTAACGTGTTTAGCTGTATATATTTAATATCTGACTTGAGTTTTTTGTTACATCATAGGAATAAACATCCAAAAGTTGAGGCAGAAGCTTTCTGTTGCACAATAGAGGTTTATTTTTCTGTTTGAAGCAGGATAGATAAGACAGGTTAAAAAAAAA